>JASCZI010241731.1:25226-61999 GCA_036250425.1 Stylosanthes scabra
TCTTGGTGTGCTTCCAAGGGCATCATATCCCATCTCAGGAACAGATTCCAGGCATACATCAACATTTGGTACAGGTGGCCCCACTGTTCCAACCATATCCATTTCATTTGGTAGTGAGACAAAGGTTCCCGCACAGGTTTCAGTCAGACCTATTGTCATTTCAACAAAATCTCAATAATCAAGTTCACAAGAACTATAACCACTACATGAAATTCAAATTAGAATAAAGTCAATAAACAAAACATAAATGGAGATTCAACTATAAGTGTGTAAATAGACTAAGTTCTTATTTGCAAAAAGTTTTTAAAATTTATCAAGGAGGGAAATATAATTGGCCAAAAGTTTCATTGTTTTCTTGTTCATCTAGGACTAAGGGTAAATATAGGATAAAAGGTTATTCTAGAAAACAATAATTGATTGAATGGTCAGTAATTACGCTAAGGTTTTTAAATTCATAGAAATTCAAAATATGCTACCAAAAAATAAAAAACAAAAATAGAACAAGTTTTACTTTCTCAAACAATTTCAATAGTTAGAAAATAACTTGAATAGTTGAATTCATATGATTAACTATCTCAAATAATTTCGGATACACACTACGACGGTAACCTATAGTAACAAGTTATTAACTAATCAAAGAACCAAACTTAAGCAGAAATTTGCCATCATTTCAAGCAAGCTTGTCTGCTTTGAAAACATGACTTCAGAAGGGGAAAAAATGACACTGAAAATTAGGTTCTAAAATAACAAGAGCATACCATATCCTTGTATGACATGCGCACAAGTAACCACTTTTAAGTAAACCTCCACATCTGAAGATAGAGGTGCTGCTCCAGACAAAATGAGGCGTACATTACCCCCCAAACCTTGCTTCACCTGATCAAGTTATAAAAGCAAGACTAGTTAAAACAAATATAATGCTTTAGAGTTCCTGATCACTGGATCAAGCTGCATTCTACTACCTTATCAAACACAATTTTGTCAAGAAGTGGAGATGCCTCTTCATGCTTTTTCCCTTTCTTCATGTTGTTCAACTTACTGAAGCCAATTTGAGTTTAGTTATTAGAATACTGCAATGCTTACTTAGGGAATGCCAATACTTCGGATAAAATGTGTGTGATTTGGATCAAGAATAGTCAAACTTAATATTTTTTAGAGAATCCATAAAATTTCATTGTAGGTTTGTCATTCTCAAGTAGTTGTTAACAGATTATAATATCATTGTACTTACTATGAGTAAGCAAAGTTGAATAATGCTTGTTTCAGGAAGCCCCCAGCAGAAATCTTGTGTGTCAAACCTGTATATCAGATGGAGAATTAGATGCAATGGCTGTTCATAAATATGGAGATGAAAGAAATAGAACTTAAGAAAATCATTACAGAATCACACTGGGTAATCCTAGCACCCTACTTTAATGCTACTGAAATTTTAATTGGATCATCAGGAACATATGATGTTTGTAAGATACCAGTGTATACTCTATCAAGCACACGTGGAACTGCACAGAAAATAGTTGGTTTTAGCTCCCCAATGTCTTCAATTAACAATTTGACATCCTGCATCCATGGCATACATTGAGGTCACAGTCCTACCAAATCAAATTTTATCCTTTCTTTTGCAGATAAAATCAAAACCAAAGTTCAGAACTCACCCCACGCCAGAAACCAATGGAGGCACCAAACCATATAAATAGCTCTTCAATGACCCTATCAAAGATATGTGCAAGAGGAAGGTATGACATGTATACATCTTTGTCACTCAACTGTGATGAAAGGAAGAGAAAGGAGATTAGAAAATAGAAATCAACAAAATTACACCTAAAGCATTTAGGACCATAATGCATTCTAATACTCTCATAATCTAGACTGTTAAAAATATGATATATAATATGCTTAACTTGAATGAAACAAAAGTGCATAGTGGGAGTGCTCTGTGCATTCATGGATTTATTAGAAAAATTCAGCCGGTGAAAAATAAAATAGCTTACTTGTTCATTGACACACTCCAACACTCGCTTAACCCCAGCTAAGAGAGTAAGGATATTCTCATTGGATATCAACACACCTTTGGGATCACCAGTAGTTCCACTAGTGTACATTATTGTACAGATATCACTCTTTTTCTTCACTGGAAAATCAAAACTTTGATTTTCACCCTGTAAAAGTAATTGAGAAAAATTATGAAGCGAAAGAACAATTACTTCCCAAAGCAGTTATGATTGAACTGAGCTTTATAAAAAAAAAAAATTAAATTCCAGGCTTCCTGTGTACAGTACATATCAACTGAAGATCCAATATGTCCTTGAGTTTCTACTTACAACAAGGCAGCCTTACTTCCTACTATTAATAAAAACAAATAATGCTTTTTCTCTCTTTCTTCAGCCTCTAATTCCCACCCAGAGCACAGAACTCTTTTCACAAATACATATATAAATAGTACACCCACTGCAGGTAAACAGGTGAATAAAGATAATTATATCATTTCTAATAGTAGGAAAGGCTCTTCTTATTCCAAGGTCATGGCAAACCACCAACCTCAACAGGGAATAATAGTAGAATTTTATATCATTTATTAACAAAGGATCTTTGAACTAGAACACAGGTGAATAGAGATAGATGATAGATCATTTTTTTATGTGAGAGTAATTAATACACTGCCAACAAAAGAATCGTCTCTCATATCAACAACAAGGTAATAAAAGAAATGAATAACATACCACTTGCAAAAATTCATCCCATGAATATATTGCCAACCCAAACTCTTCAACTTGTTGCTTTTGTTCAGGTGTAACCTTCCCAAAGCTCACAAGGGCTGCACAAAGAAACAGAGGTGATTGCTTCTCTGTAATTAATGTGCAGTACATTTTTTTCTGAAGGAATTGATAGAATCAAAGGAACTTCTTACTCTTGAGATACTTTGTTGCATTCGGAAATGTCTTCAACAGCTGAAACATTTTCCAAAAGAAAAAGAAAAAAGAAAGATAGATTGATAAGAGTCAATGTATCGTACACAGTAGCTAATGTTTCCAAAACAGTAAGCCAATATAAAAAAGATATTTTAATAGGCGAACCTCGGGTATTTTCTTTTCTTCTACAAATGATACAGATACCTCCGAATGGCATATAATAAACTCTACAGCGCCAGCACCTAAGTCATATCCGTGTGTCAAAAACAATGGTCATTATAATTACATAAAGTATTAGGATGGGACATATATCCATCCTTGATCCTTAAGCCTGATATAGAACCTAGAAAACTTGCAAAACAAGGCTTGTCTCTGCACATACCTAAGGTGTCATATAAAGGAACACAATAAAGTCCGTGAGCATTGATGGCCTGCAATTATTACATGTTCAAAACCAGTGAGTGGAAGAAGCTATTCAACAACATACAAATGGCTATTGAGTTGCCAAGGAGGCTCACCACATAAGCATAGACCAAGTAATAGAAGTGGTCCTCACCAGAGAAAGTAGATATTAAACAGAAAATTACAACCAAATAAAAGCAGTAACATGGAAACAATAATATAGATGCAGCATAAAAACACAGAAAAACATCAACATATTTTTTTAATTTTTTTAATTTAATTTTCAAAATTTAAAAAAATGAGAATATTTATTTAATATTGTATTTTGCTCCAAGTAGTAGTTACTCTAGTTCTTTATTTCTAAAAAAGCATCTCAAAACCTTTATTTCTATCTCTTCTCTTACTCTTCTCCAGCATGCTATGTCATAATGGTGACACATGAATCGGTACTCTTACAAATTACTAGTCACCTTAACAAAAGCCATATATACAATAAAAAATTACAGCAAACAAGTGTATCGAAAAATCATATAGAAAAGGTCAACAATGAGAAGATAAATCGAAAATTAGACCTACCTCCATGCTTATAATCCATTCTGCACAATTGGCTCCATAAATACCACATTTTACACCCTGTAAAGCAAATACAGGAATTAAACTCAGAAGCTCAACTTGATTATATGGAATAAGAAAAAAAGCGTACATCACCACTCATATATAACAATTGCTACTAGGCAAAGCTTAGTTGCCAAAAAAGCAAAAGAAACTAAATGCCAATGGCTGTATTATAACAATATGTAAATTAGTTCACTACTTAGCTATTCTTTTGCATGCAGATATGAAATTATCAAGAACATGTCAAGGAAAAGGAAAATTAAACGAGACTTGTTGGGGTAGTCATTTTACGAAACCATGCTCTTTTCGTGGTTAAATGGGCCTAAACATCCATAAGAAACAGAGAACAATACTAATAAAACACCACTAAATAGAAAATAATAACACGACCAAAACAAATAAGAGGAATAATAACAGTTTAATTTTTAATACGAATGGCATATTGGCATAGCTGACTTACTTCTCCATAGCCACAACTGCGGAGGGAATTCCCAACCTTTATCACCAGATCATACACTTCTTCATATGTTTTCCACTTGTACTTGCCCGGCTATAAAAAGATACCAAAGTAAAAAATAGTGCACTCAAGTCAACGAAAAGTCAAAGCTGCTATCAAGCAATGGCAAGAAACTTCCAAAAAACACAAGATGTAGATGGAAAGGAAAGTTTACCTTCCCATCCACGATTTCCCGGTGACCAAGCATTGGATTTTTCGGATATTTCTGGACAGAATTTCTGAAAAAAAATAAAAAAAATACTCGCATTCAGAACCGAATCGTCTAATATCATACAAAAACGAGTCATAAACAGTAAACACAGCTAAACTGTACTAAAGAGCTGGATTAAGCGATTAACACACACCATATTCTCTGGACACCTAAATCTAATGAAATTAAACCACATATTTAACTTCTAATCTGAATTAGAAGCTGCGGTTTGACAGTTGACTAGTTTTACAGTCATAATTAGACAATCCAGATCGAAACTCTACCTAAATCGGAAACAGATCATAGAGCAGTGCTTAAGTAGTTAGAAAGAAATTAAAAGAAAACGAATCCAATTCCAGCGAGTTAAATAAAATGATGAAGAGGAAGTGAATGAAGTAACCGGAAAATATCCCAGCAGTTATCGAGGCCGGGGACAGGAGGAGGAAATCCATCCTTCGCGAAGAGGCTCCGATAAACAGGACCTCTGGACGGAGTGTCTCCTTCGGACTCCTTGGCTTTCTCAACCTCAACGATGAATCTCTTCTGCGCCATCTACTTTCACGCGCTTCTCCTATTCGCAGCAACAATACTTAAAGTGCAAGTTGGAAGTTAGAGAGATATCAATGTCAGGCAGGGACCAAAAATTAAATAGAATTTGCTAAGGAGTGTGGCCGGTACCAGAGTTTTCGTTAATTCTGCGGTGTTGACTCTGAGCTAAAAGGGGGGACGATGAAGATGGCGTGAGTGGCCGAAAACCTGCCTCTTCTCACGTCGCGTTTCTGTCGTTACGTGTGGGGGCTTCTCGCAATTTATTTAAATCTAATTAGGTTTGGATTGGTAAACAAATTCCGGATTTTTCAAAACAAGATTAAGCTAAGCAACTTCTTATCCTATTTTATTTCTTTTTTTCATTTTTTCTGTTTTTGTTGCCAAGACTTTTGGTAGACCGTGCACCAAGAAAAGAAGATTTTTTTTTGGATGTGATTGTTGAAATAAAAAATTAACAAATTTTATCTTGTATTTTGTGAGTTGCTAAGCTTTTTTATTAATGAGATAAACACCTAATCAGCTTCGATGTTGATTGGTATTTTTGTTTTGTAATTGCAACAACATGTGGTGGTGTATTAGATATGAATAAGTACATAACATATTCTAATCTTGGTTTTTGAAAGTTTTAGAATTTATCATTTAAAATTTAAAATTTGGAATTAAATGTTTAAAATTTAAGAAGAAAATAATCTTAAAGAAGTTAGTTGATATTAGCTTAAAAAAAGAAATTAACTCTGTAGTAGAACTCTTTACATTTTTTGTTGGAAAAATAATTACCTACTTTAAATATGAGATGGCCAGAATTAATTTAAAAACATATACTAAAAATTAAACTGTGTTTGATTCAAATTCCAAGCAGGTCAGAAAGAAGTGCTTCATCCTGATCCAAGGAGGATCAATGGATATAGGAGCATATAATTATGAAAACTCAAATATAAAATATTTAATAATAGGTAACCAATAAAAATTTATCCAGCATTAGGTAATAATATAAATTGAATGTTTTATTTCATTAAATTTCGGATGTTTTGTTTCTAAAAAATATAAAGTTGAGAGTTGATTGATTGCTAGTTGCTTTATGTTTCGGATTTCTATAACTTTCATTGTGGACGTTCTATAACAGTTGTTACGGATGTTCTAATTTTTGTTGGCTAATTTATTGATTAGAAAAATATTAGTTACCTATACTTTTTCCCAGTGTTTTGAAAATCGGATCAGACCGGCCGGTTCGACCGAAAAATAGGAATTTGTTCTTGTCCGATTCGATTCATGGTGAAAACCGGCTGGCAGAAGACTAATTAAAAAACTGATAAAACCGGCCATAAACCAATGAACTGATAAAATTGGACTGGTTTTTTGGCTATTTTTAGTAAAAAATTAATAATATAATATTTTAATAATTTTATAATAATTTTAAATTATTTTATTATATATTTAAATAAATTAGTTCGATCGCGGTTCGACCTCAGTCGAACCTTGAAACTCACTCCACTGGTTTAATAACCGGTCCGGTTCCCTTAACCTTTCTTTTTCTATATTTAATTAAAAAATCAGCAAAATAATTATGTTAATCCTATTTAATTCAACACACTTATCATTTTAATCGTAACTCATATCTTCATATCATTAAAGTAAAGCATTTTCTAAACAATATAAGCTTAGAAATTAGGTGTTGTTCTGATACGGTGATTAATTAAAGCGTACGAATACGCTAATTTAAATGAGCCAGTAAGAATTCGACATCTAAAATATATTTAATCTTTTTATTTTTTTAATAAATTTATTATTCCAATGTATATACTAAAATATTCTTATATATTTAAGTTAAAAGTCAAATTCTTTCTTTTTAATTTTATTTGTCAAAAAAATCAAATAATCCTTACTAATTTTATAGAAAAATACCCTTTATTATTAAAAGAATATCAAATCACATCACGTTAATCTAATAATAATCACACAGAAAAAGAAAAAGAAAAGCAAAATCAGTCATCTTGTTCATCGTCTCATCCTTTCCTCTCACGCCGCTTCAGAACGCACATTCCCAGCCCAAGTGATTGAAATAGAATTGACCCTTTGGTTATTGTATTAGCTACTTCAAAAGTCAATATAAGTATTTTGTTGCCTCTAGAAGCCATTCCAGAGACAAACCCGCTGGCATGTCACTCCCAAGTGTGTCTAGAACATCAACGGCCTTCTCACTAGCTCTTCCCAGAAAAGAGCTCTAGTGGATAAACTGTCAAAAGAAAATAAACGCACACCAAACTTTGAAACACCCAAGGATAGTTACTCCAAAATTAGAATTAATAACAGACTGCATTTGAAGGAATTTTCTATAAGAGAAAACATAACCATTGCTCTGAATTCTTAGAACACAAGTTTATATGATCCCAATCCTAACCAACAGTAATAAATGAATTTTCTACACCTAAAATTGATTAGTTTGATAAAAATGACAGCATAGGAGTATGCTATTTAATTATTTTGATCGTAAAATATATCCTTATATAGTTCAATTATTTTGTATAATCACTATCTATTTATTTAAAAAGTAATATTCATTTTTACTCCTCTATAGATGTTCCGCCCCATATACTATCCAAATCGCCGAGAGTAAACCAATAAGACATAAAATTTGATAACTCAAAATGTTAACTTTGGCTTCATTGGACTGCAACAACTAGTCGGAGAAGAGAAGAGCAACGACTCGTTGCCGAAAGACAAAGGGGAGCACGCTAGCAGAAAAGGCGAAGGAAGAGAGGGCTTGGGGGAAGAAGAAGAACTAGGGGAAGAATGCGCGAGTAGAGCAGCATGAGGGGATGGAAGGAACGGCGTGGTCAGAGCAGTGTGAGAGATGTGGCAGCAACGCGAGCTGCCGAGATCGGAGCAAAAGTACTGGGCTGATGGGCGTCCCTCCTCTGGATGCTGGGTTAGAAGATGAACCCTAGGAATTTGCAATTAGGATTTTTAATTATCAATTTGAAATTTCTGTTATTGTTCTTTATGCCTGAAATTTTTGTTATTATAATTACTAATTTTGAATTTCTAGAGTTAGAAGATGAACAAGTTTTGGTGTGTTTATTAGATTAATATAATGTGAATTATATCAATAAAATAAATTAGAATTATTTTGTCTTTTTACAAAAGTAATGAAAATAATAAATTCGACTTTTAACTCCTATTTATATGGATATTTTAGTATACATTATATAATTATTATTTTTTAAAAATTAAAAATTAAATGCTGATGTGGATAAATATATTCTACGTGTCGAATTTTAAATTAGCGTATCGATACGCCTTAATTACCCATCGTATTGGATTCAGGTATCCTCCTCAAAAAAAATTTGTCTAAAACTACCTATAGGCGGTAGAGGTCGAATTATTGATGTAAGATGGATTAAAAAAAAAAAAAGAATTTTTAATTATAATCCAGAAACTATTAGAACATATATTGCAGAAACGTAAAATCATTTTTATGATTTTTTATTTCTTAAGATTCCATTTTCACATTTAATTAAATCCTTTTAATTTAAATTTTTATCTATTTATGAAAATTTTAATCAAATTAACGTTATTGGATGAATACCAAACTTGAATTTGATGATCAACCTATCAAACTTAACTTATCATAAAGAAAAGAACACACCTAAAAACAGTAACGTAGGAATATTCATGCTTCACTTACGTGAGAACGATGGGTTTCAGAAAACTTTAAATTCCCTTCTAGAATGCAGCTATCTTAACGATGGAAAAAAATTAATTAGCGCAACATGTCAACTTCTAAAAAAAATCAACGGATTTTAAAAATTCCACTGTATATAATGTGGGTGTAGTTGGGTGTGCGAACGAGATACCTAGAATTAGGGATTAACCAAAAAAAAAAAAAAAAAAACTAAAAATCAAACAAAACATCTAATCGTTCTAATCACCACTTCTGTATTTCAACATAAATTCAATTAAAAATTCAAAATAACTGGTAAGGCTTGACGACAAATAATGAAGGACTAAGGCTAGAACATTACGTCTTACTGCGAAATAAAAGAACATTCCAATGACATGCAATTCAAATGCAATTCAAATGACATTCAAACTGGGAATCCCAAGTTTACCGCATATGAACTAGACGTATACAATGGAAGAGCACATCAACAGAGAAAACTAATATACAATGGAGGAGCACAGCAGAAGTTCAACAGTGCCTTCGAATGAAAACGGAATAGTATTCCACCTAAGGCCAAAAGACATCTAGGTTTTGCATTTCCACACTAAGAAATTTTAACCTGCATCACTCAAAAGTCAGGATGCAGACAGAGCTTCAGATTGCAGCCAGCAATTCTAGTTGCCACGTCGACCTCTTCCTGATGGGGGCCTCCAATTTCCACCCCCATTGCGCTGCACAGCATTATTCTGCCTCGATAATACTCTCATCCTCTGTTCCTTCATGTTTGCAAACAGTGAATCCAGCGTCTGAGGCCTTTGCTTAGGCACCACATCCCCATTCTCCTGCTGTGGCTGAGGTGAAGGCACTGGTTGCTGCATGAAAAATTCACACAAGTTAAGGCTAGCACATAGATGAAGCTCTACTCTAACCAATCTCTTTGGAAATCCCCTTTGATGCTGTACCATGAAAAAAATAAAAAGTAAATCTTCAGTTTAGATCAGCACTGACCACGACAACGACAGACTGGTAAGTGACTGATTGTTATTTGACAAAACGTTTTACCTCAACAATTGAAGGTGTCAACCCAAATCCCTAATCCCCAAAAAATAATATGGCACCACACAATGAGACAAGATTTAAGAATAACAGTTCATCACCAAACATGGCAGGAGTAAATAAATCTCAAGATAACCAGTTAATCGCAAATGTAGCTTCAAAAGATAGAAACAAACACCAAACAGTAAAGAAATTAGTCCCAAACCTTTGTAGGAAAACCTCCACTGGCAGCTCTTATCTGATTTGCAGGAACTTGGAACCTGCACACACAAGGAAAAGACAAGGGATAATTCAAGTGAAGATCCATAATACATTCAAAATACTCCAAGAATAGCGAGTAGCACCAAAATGCTCAGCACAACCAACTATTATCTCTAATAGAGAACTGACACTACTTAATAACCTTTCACTTCATTAAAAGGCTGAGCCTCTTACCATCAGATTCTATACATATCCAACTATAAAGAAAGAAGGGGAAAAAGAATTAAGGACAAAGACATTAGCTACATAGCCGAGGGCCAACTTCAGGAATCAACTTCCAAAGTTCCAGACAGAGCAGCCAGTTGCAGTGTGATCTGTAGCCTGAACTGGAACCCAACAACTTCAGTGAAACTTAAGGTAATACCATGAAGACGGTCATGCAGGCAAACCAACTGAAGACATAAAGGCTTCTCCACACGTCATCACTGTAAAGTTGCAAGAAGATTCAACTATACCAATTTCTTCACATAACCTCCCATGGTATGGCAACTATGCAGGTGGACATGGGGCAGATATTTAGAGATCATCATCTTCTCCACCACAACATTGACCAAACTCAAACAAACTCCACAGTTATTTACTTGATTACCAAACATGTTTTCTATAGAGAACCCATGGAAAAGTGACTCCAGATTCTTTGTAGCAAAACCTATTTTCTTACTACACAAAATGAACAAGGATCTTTTCAATTATCTGGCCTTTTGTTGAAAATAGTAAATAACTCGGAAGAAGAATCAGTCAACATAGTACAGGAAGGTAGCATGTTGCAACTTATTGAGAGATCCAATTGAAAAGAATCTCATACTGCTGAGCAAGTGTATGAATCCATGCAGCATGATCTCAAGGCAGATCATCAGGTTTTTAGAGCCAATTTCATATCAAAGAGAAGTGTTATAGCAAATGGATAGACGGGCAACAATCAACAACCCAAACACCGACGCCAAACAAAAGAGTAGCAATTCTCACAATGCAGGAATAACTCGTGTGATGCAAAAATGTAATGCTAGCCTGACCTCATCCCTTCATAATGGGTAAATTCTCAAAAAACAAAATGCATGCTTAGTGCCATAATCACTACACTTGCTTCTTAACAACTGAAAAGCGCACGGTTGTTTTTCCCATGAACCAACAACTAAACATTGACAACATTGTCCTGACTATCGTGCATGTGATAGTACTCCTCCACATCTAGCAACCAGTAAATCAGAATAGGGCTAGCTAGCAATCCAGTTGCTCCACCAACCAGCTCAACCAATAAAACTCCAATTATTTAACAATCAATATCCATAGTGACACTCAACATAAACCCATTCAAAGCATGAAGTTTTCACAATAGTGTTATGAGATTCTAAAGCAGGTACTCAATTCAGAATTCCATAAACATGTGGCTGGCCCTCATTCATGATGTTTACATGGCTCCTTTAGCAGTCTTAAAAAAACTTATACATGGAAGACACATTAAGTTGGGCCATGTTTTACCTGCAATAACAAAAAAAATATTGAATTTATTGTTATTTACAAGCATTGCATTCTTAGTCAAATGCCTAACCAGCATCTCATGTTCTAATATCTCTAAAAGACAACACATGTAAATAACAATTAAACAAATACAATACCTTGCTTTATTCCAGTTAGCTACTCTATTGCGATTAGAATTTCTAGTGCGCAGGGGTGCATTAACAGCTTTTCGTGCAATCTCAGCTGCCACAGGAAATTGGTTTCCCTGAAAATTAGACCTCCTTTTCGCAAGGGCCCCCTGATTGTCATTATATTTTAAAGTAAATATTAGAAACATGCAGAAATAAACAATATGGCTAAGAAACTTCTTATGAATACATGATCATGTTCCATAAACTCAAGTACCTGTCTAAGAGAAGATCTTGAATCCATATAATGCCGTATCTTTGAAGACTTATCTTGAATAATATTGTTCGAAGACTTTTGGCTCTTGTTCTGTGTAGTCATAAAAATTAGGAAGAAAAATAAAATATGCTAACCACCTTGAATCATACAAGGCACCAACAGGAGGCAAAGGCAATGAAATACAATTTTACATAGGAAATTCTTACCGGAACTCTTCTTTGCTTCCTAGTCTTCTTGTTCTTAGACATTTTGATTATATCATCTATAAATAAATATCAGAAGATTATGGATATTAGATAACATTATTCAGAGAAAAATATTAGATAAAAATGGCTTTTGAAAGGTCCTTCAAAATATAAAGCACACCTAATGTCATGTCCATCTTCTTCTCTGTAAGCGCAATTGCTTCAGTTGTAAGAGGTTTGGCAGCCATCTGATAATGTATCTATAATTTGATAAAATAATAGATATATTATGAGCAACCAAGATAAGTAACAACATAGAAACAGTTACGGAGGAAAACATTACTGGCATCTTCGCAATTTTTTAAAGAAAGAGTAAAGAAGAAACAAAAAAGATCGAGCATATCATAAAACAGAGGAGAAAGGAATAAACTTCCCCCTATGGAGTTCGCAAATTGCTAAATTAACAGCGATAACAAAAGAAGTCGATGCTGATAAAATCCTAAAACTATCAACCATGTTATTATCCTAATTCTATAAGGAAGATCGAAAGATTCGATCAACAAAAGGAGAACATCAACGCCATGTTGAAATTTCAATTTCTGACGGGAAAAAAACTATTGAAAGAGATAAAATTGGAAGAGAGAAGGCTTACTCTTAGGCGAAGATGAATCTCAAACAGTTGAATGGAGTTGCAATCGTACGGAACGTAGCTAGGGTTTTGGTTCGTATTATTTCTGAGAGATAAGAGAAAGATCAGAGAATGATCTAGGGAAGAGAGAAGAGAGTGAAAAGTGAATAGGGTGAAAGGAGAGGGTTCGATATTTATGTGACGGTAGATGGCGGTGAGTTAAGCGGGTCAATTGCTAATTGGGGTCCCAAACCCATAACCCGGATTTTTTCCTCTGTTTTTCAGTTGTCGCTAACCCGGTTTTTAGTGGCTTTCAAATCCGCTTAGCTGGATTTAGAAATTTTATAGTGATTTGCTATTTCTTGCTTCTTGGGCATCAAGGCATATTCGCGTTGACTCATTTATTTACCAGCTAAAAACATATTTTCCCCCCTCAAAATTGATTATATCATCTTCTTATAATTGTTTTTACTTCTATTGTTTTAATTTTCAATAAATTTTTTATTAAAATTTATTTAAAAGAAACATATAATAAAAGAACAATATAATCAATTAAGAAATTGCAAAATTAATTTCTTAAAAATAATATAATAATACTATTTAAGTATGAATTCAATTTTAATATAATGTGAAGTAGTTTTACACATATGCTTTATACTTAATTATGTAATACTAATGCTAATTATTTATGCTAATCACATGAATGATATAAAAAAATACGGATTTTTTTTTGTGTCTAAAAAAATACGGATATGATTAAACGGTATTTACACTATTCATGAATAAAATTAAACTCTTTAAATATTGGGTCATGATCATTTCTTTAGAATGAGTTTTTTTTTTTAAACAGTGAATAAGTTGTTAGTATATGATGTTTAACAATGAAATCAAATATGTTTAAGTTGACATTCACAAGTAGAAAGAATTTTTTTTTAATTAAGTTGGAATCTTCAATGAGATATTTCAAAATTTTCAAATATTGTGATAGATGTAGAAATGTGAATGCAAATTATGAAGTCTATGAATTAAAGAAAGAAGAAGAAAATTTATATGTATTTGTGTATATGTATTGTAATTGCAGAATTGACATAACTCTTTTTCCAATTGAGGGGGAAACTTCTAATAAATTAAAGTAATCGAATTGATTTATTTTCCTTTCTTATTATAATGGTGTAACTTCTATTTATTTAGGGTAAAATATTTTTTTTTCTGAAGTTTGCTAAAAATTTTAAAAATACCTCTAAATTTCATTTTATTTCAAATTTGTCATAGAAATTTTTGATTTGCATCAAATATACCCCCTAATAGTTAATTTTTTCAAAAAATTCATGACAAATTTAGCAATAATTTAACATCTTCGATACAAACAAACCAAGCACAATATTATGTTATTATTATTGAATTGGTCCTAATTAAATAGCCAATTATTTCCAAATTAAATATGATATATTCATATCATATTGGAATCCAAATCCTTTGTGAGAGGTCAAATTACATTTTTCTATTGAGGAGAAGAATCATACATTAGTATAACATAACGCTGTCATTTTTCTATTTAGGATGTTCTCATCCTCATTTGTGAATTGTGATGAAAACTCCATTGATCTCGCTCAATTTTTCATTTTCATCTATTGCTTATAACTTGGTGTTATTTTGTGTAAGTAGGCCAAACTACAATAATATAATGTTTGATTGAAATAAATAATATATAGTTTGTTTGTTTGTTTTAATTTTTTTAAGATTTAGCATAAAATTTTCAAGCATTCTTCCCCCTCACTGATGAAATAACATACAAATTCGTTCTAGAGTGAAATTCATCGTTGATAGGTGCTAAGTGCTAGCTTCGTTATTCTCAATACGGCATATTCATGGTCTCTATAGAGAGTTCATTGTTACCATTTGCTTCTAAACTAAGACAAATAATTTATTCTAAAAAATATATTGTTCTACTCAGTACTCACCCTTTATGCCATAGTTCTTGGAGTACAAACAGTTAAGGAGGAAAAGGAAAAGGAAAAAAAAAAAAATCAGTTGGAACCATAAATCCACTTCTCGGCATTGCTGGTAAAACTAACCAACTCCTCTGGCTTAAACCACAACTTAATCTCATCCTTAGCAGTTTGTGGACCATCACTCCCATGGATAATATTCCTGCATGCAAATGTAATAATCAAATTGTAATGAACAAATATTGAACAATGCACCTCCAGTTCTCCCCCATACATAATATAATAAGTTGATATAAGTATCCGTAAAGAACTTTTTTTGTTATTCCTAAGACTTGAATTCAAAACAATTTAACAAGTGTAAAAAAAATTATCATTTTAACTATACTCAGTTCTCACATTTGTTATTATTAGACAAATTTGTAAATTAGTCTGTATAAATTATTGTGATTGTAATAAAGCAAAATGTGTTTATGCAAAACAATACCTTCCAACATTAACGGCCAGATCACCTCGGATAGTTCCAGGTGCAGATTTCTGCGGATCCGTGGCTCCAATTAGTTTTCGGCCATAAGTTATTACTCCTTCTCCTTCCCAAACCTGTTTCACGAATTCAAGGGAGAGCAAGATTAGTTTAGAGACAATAGCATATTGTGTTGCGTTTTGTATTTTGATCCCTAAAGAGGAGGAGTCAGTTAACCATTGCAATAACAGGGCCAGAGCTTAGGAAGTCACAGAGCTCATTGAAGAAAGGTCTTTCACTGAGGTCATGGTAATGCTTCTTGGCAAATTCCTTTGAAGGAACCAACACTTTAATCCCCACAAGCTTGTACCCTTTGCGCTCGAAGCGAGATATAATCTCCGAAATCTGCAAGAGCACAATCTTAGATCTTCAGCTTAATTATTCAAGCAAAGCACAGCTTTTTAATGAGTTAATTTGCAATGTAGTCCCTGAAATTTCATTTTTCGGCTAAAATGGACCCTAAAGTTTATTTTAACTCTTTAGTCCCCAAATTTATAAATTACTTTCATCCCTCATATGTATATGTTAATGTCATGTTGATATAGATGGTCGACTTCCATAATGGATACAAAAAATGATGTTTTTTTTTTTTTTTATGAATAACACTTAAATTGGGTTGAAAACAACGTCATTCTAAGGGATATTTAAGGCAAAAGTTTACTAAATACCCCTAGGAATGACATCATTTCAACCCAATTTGAGGATCAAATTGAGAATTAACTTGTTTTTTAATATTATACAGAAATGTGGTTTCACTGTACCAGGCCTCTCTGCACTCCATCAGGTTTTATGGCAATGAAAGTGCGCTCAAACTGCATAAATAAATAAACAAATGAATGATCTGCACTTAAAGAATCAATGATACAAAAATGAGGATATGCAAATAGGGAGTTAGAGAGATGCAAAGCATACCTCAGCAGCATGCACCTCCTGATCTTGGAGCATGTAAGCTGTAACAAAGCATGCAAACATAGAACCATCAAACATAAAAGCTATCAAGAACTATAGAATCAATCTAGCACCGCTTTGAATTACAAAGAAGCAAACGAACCTGCCGCGGGGAGAGCGAGAGCTCCTGAAATCCAGGAAGCGGCTGCACTGCCAGAACCGCTCTTTCCATAACTTGAAGCCAAACAGGGAAGTTTGCTCCTCAACGAAACTGCAGCAGCGGCGCCTATGGAAGGAATATAATATGAAAACGAAGACGGAACCTCTGAGATTCTGATTTTCACATTACGGAAAAATAATAATAGGGGGAGGAAGTGAGGAGTACCAGAGTGAAAACGAGAGGCCTTGGAGGCAGAGAGAATGGACCTGCTGGCTCTGGAAGCGGATCTGAATAGTGGAGAACTCATCTTTGGCTGCACACAGAGAAGCAAGATGACAGCAAGGAAGAAGGAACGGCAGCGCAGGTTAAATTACAGATGCTACAGCATGGAATGCGAAATTGTGAATGTCAATATCGGGTCGGGTTTTGTAGCCCAAAAAGAAACGCATGCCGCATGGCAATGCTGGTCACTGGTCAGTGCCTGGAAGCTGGAAAAACGGCACTGCCACGTGGTAACAGTTAACAAATTTGATCCACCTGCGTAAATTAAAATGGGTTATGGGTTCAGATTCGGATACATAAATTTCGCATAACAATTTTGTACACTTAAATTTAACACTAAAATCACAGCTATCATATAACATAGATTGAAATATAAAATATATATTAAAAATAAGTTAAACTATAAATATATCTTGAGTTTGTTTGAGCGAGCTTTTTGTAAAATATTATTTTTAGAATTATTTTTTTTTTAAAGATTTTTTGTAAAAATAAAAGTAATTTTGTGTTTGGATATTTCATATAAGAATATCTTTTTATTTGTCAATTGTATTTGGGTACAATAATGTAAAACAATAAAACTAGCTGACCAAATGGTTTTGTGTAACCAAGTGGTTAGCCAAGCAAATTACATCATGCGCCTCACTCCTCTTAATATAACGTCAACCAAGTGCTTTAACCAAGCAAATCTGTTTCTTTCCGTTTTTTGTCTTCTTTGCTTGATTTTCGTGATTCATTGTCGTTTTCGTGTTCTTCTTTTGTTAGATTTCGTTATACAACTTTCGTCATCGTTTTCTTCTTCGTTTTCTGTTGTTAGGAGAAGAAGAAGAAGAAGAAGAAGAAGAAGAAGAATATGATGATGATGATGATGATGATGATGATGATGAAGGAAGAAAGAAAAGAAGAAGAAGTAGAAGAAGATGCAGATGCAGACTTGGAAGAAGGAAGGAAGGAAGGAAGAAGAAGAAGAATAATAATAATAATAATAATAATAATAATAATAATAATAATAATAATAATAATAATAATAATATTTTATTTCTGCACATTATTGCTTTCTGTTTCTGCGCAATTTTGCTTTCTATTTCTGCGTATTATTGCTTTCTGTTTCTACGTAATGCAGCTTTCTATTTCTGCGCATTATTGCTTTCTGTTTTTGCGCAATTCTGCTTTCTATTTCTGCGCATTATTACTTTCTTTTTCTGCGCAATGTTGCTTTCTATTTTTGTACAGCAACAACAACAGTAGGAGCAACAACAACAGTAGGAGCAACAACAACAACAACAACAATAACATAAAACAGAGAAGAAGAAGAAGAAAAAGAAGAAGAAGAGCAATGTAAAATAGAAAATAAAAAATAGAAGAAGAAGACGACATGGCAGACGAAGAAGAAGAAGAAGATACTGATATGAAAGAAGAAGATGACAACGACGACAGAGGTGGAGGAGATGGAAAAAGAAGAAGAAGAAGAAGGAGAAGGAGAAGGAGGAGGAGGAGGTGTTGGGCAGAGCATGAAGATGAGGCAGTGCGTGAAAACACACTCCTTAATGGTGAGAGTAGAATTGGTGTAATAAATTCACTTGGTTAACCACTTGATTAGTAAAACCACTTGTTCAAATAGCGGAACTGAATATAAAAGATTTTTTTTGTTTATTTATTATGTTAAAACATCTTTTTTTCTCGAAAAAAAGATCTTTTAAAAAAAAGATGTAAAAAACATCTTCTGAAAAAAGATGTTTTTTTTTATTTTACTAGTACTTTTACTTTTACTATTAGAAATTACCCAAACACGCTAAAAAACTTAAAAAGATCTTTTTTTTATGAGAAAAAGATCTTTTTTAGCCAAATAATAGCATCCAAACAAGCTCTTTGTATTTCAAAAAATATTATACATGATAATTAATTTTAGTGTACACCTAAAATAACCCTTCACAAAATTTTAAAATTAAATGATAATTTTTAACCCCAACTCTAGGTATCACAATACACTCCATTATGGCTTTTTAGATTTCTCATTGAAGATTAGAACACGAGTGCAACTCACTCTAATACAAGTAGTTTTGTCACTTGATCTAAGCCTCAGCTGCAACGTTAAAATAATCCAAATAATCAACTTAAACCCAAGGTGTACCCGCACAACAAAGATGCTGACCCGACTTAGTAATAGCTCTTGTGGTTGAAGACTTGAAGAGAAAAAGCTCACCACTCATGGGTTTATTAATTTAATTGAGATGCTCACTTTATGCAAATGACCAACCGTTCATTTTAGTCTAGTCTAGTTAGAGGAAGAGAATGGCGCAGGGAAAGAGAGTGAGGAGAACATGCTCTTTATGCCCTTGCAAAGTGACTATGAACCTTGTTTCCTTTTGTAAACAGAAAGTACTAGCGCCAAGTTGCATGATTTACTCTCATGGTGAATTAGACGCACTTATGTTATGGTTTAGGGGACGAAAACAAAAGATGATGTCTACATTTTTTTTTTTTTTTGTTTACAAAAAGAACAAGATACTGATTTGTTCGCGTAAAGGCCACTTGCCAGGGAAAGGGAAGGGCACCTCAGTCTCAACTCTCAGGTGGCTTGTAGTGGTGGCCTTTTTTCTTTTTGTCAAATATCACAACTTATTAATACAGAACAAAGATGCTTCTGAATAAAGAGTAGGACTCCAATAATGTCTGTCTATATATATTTTCAGGTACATTATTTTGCATATAAAGTATGGCACTACCATATATATCTCTCATACTCACAATTCTATTTTGGGATCCGTCATCAAAACCAGCCAATATGCCTATTTGTTGAGGCATATGATCAGAGTTCTAGACCCCTTGGAAGCTCACCAAAATTGCAGGGAATGAAAGTTTAAACGTAACGGTTAAGTGATAAAGAGAACTTCCATATATATCCAATAACTGCTGAGCTATGTTATGTACAATAAAATGAAATAATTAAAATAGAAAACTCTGATGTTAGTGTGATATTTACACAAGTAGACTCCACAAAGAAACGAGTAAAATATGTCACATCTAAATTGAACCATTGGGAGCTGTTGCGCCACAATCTAATTTGCAATCAGCTTGTAAAGCTGATAACCATGCGTCCACCTGAAAGTGAAAGGGTAATGGCGGAGTGAAACTATGCCATAATAAGGGGATTATGATTAAAATAACTATTTCTGAGAAACAAATGATCAACTCGGACACACCTTTATCTTAGAACTGCTTGAACACTCGTACCGTAATCCATGACGAGTTAAAATAAAAAAGGCGTATCGCATTTCATTGTCTTCACACTTGAAACTAGGTAACCTACCCACTTCAACAATATCAGACAGAAGTGTGGAGTCCAATGGACTTAGATCTGCAATTTTTCCCACTTCATCAGCAATTGTAAATTTGTAATTAGAAGAGGAGAGGGAGAGGAGGAAAACAACTATTTACACTACCTGTACACAACATATATAAATATAGACATGCACCATGGAGAACAATGAAGCGGGGGAGCCAATCGTCTATGTCTGTGTCATCTATAGGTGGAGGTTCTCCTGGTAGTGCAGCCCACCTCTGCAGAGAGGAAAAAAATGAAAGCATATTGGTACTAAGCTTGAACGTAAATAGAATAATGAAGTACAAATTCACACAAGGTAAGTTAATGGAGGTTTGGATAGTCAGTACACTTCGAATATATAAATATCCAGAAAGACGAGATGACCGCAAGATTTCATCGATATTTTCCAACCTGTGAGAAACAAAAAGATTTTGATTATTTACATGAAACACTAGTCTAGACACCAAATGTATGTCTAGCATCTTCATTCCTAAGTAATCTATTTTCATTGTTTTCAGTAAAATATACTGTAGAACAAAAAATCTCAAACTGATACTTGATAATGACTAATACTATACAGTAGAACATAAAAGGTCATAATAGTCCAAAGTTAAGGGTCACTAACTGAGCTTTCAATTGAGCTTCTCTCTCTTCCATATCGGCAAGTTCTGATCGAAGTGACTCTACTTCTGCAGCTGTTAGCTCAACCTACAGAATTATAAATTGTCTTAGTAAAGACATGACAGAACCTTACAATGACAAAAATGAGCAATTGAGCACTGAACAGGAGCTTCTCAAGGCATACCTTTTCCTGACCCCCATTACCAAGCCCCCATGGCAGCCCACGCAGACTAAACAATCTCAACATAGAAGCAGCCCTCATTGTTCTCTGTGTCCACAGATGCTGCCGGGACCTAAACTAATCTAGATTGAGTGACTAATATATCAAATAGACTCAAACTCTCTTAATGACTTTTGGATTATCTCTTCTTTTCCTTTTCCACCAGGAAATAGTACCTCGAATGTTTATTGGTTTCAGATTCAGTAATTGAAGGTGTTCTGTTCTCAGGGGATTTTGCAACTGATGTTGGAACTTGGAAGTAATCAGGAATGAAATTTATTTTGCCAGGACCATCGTCCATGGAATTGACCTTCTTCAAGAAAGAAAGTAGAGATCATATCAGAGCAAGACAGTAACAATATATGCAAAATGAGAAATACTCCGAAACATTAACGAGACAGTTCAAGACGTCACATAAGAGTTGAAATAGAGCATTTGAAACAAGCAAAAAGGGCAATAACTGGTTTAAAAACCAGGCGTTGGGAAAGAGCATAAAGAACTCAGTCACTACTGATCACTGGGACGAAGCACTCGAGTAACATTGGCTATTCCTAAAGACTTCAGGTTATGGGATTGATTGGTACTATGCAACGGCTATTGTAGAAACAATATACAATTACTAACTTGCTTTATCTTCCATCACACACCCCTCTCTCGCCCTAGGAGCTCTAAGGGTACCTCTTCTCTGATGCTCAAATAAACTGTTATCGTTGAGACAATTCCCTTCCCTCAGCCTAATAAATTGTTAGTCAAGTATATATCTCATAATATTTGTTTTCCCCTTTGAAATTTCCACATCCTAAAAGTCACAATGAGTGCTCAGTCTTCAACCTCATTCATCAATTTTCTAATGGAACTCAGAATAAGAAACAAATGGCTCCACCCACAGGAACAGTTATAGTTAACACTTAACAACAACGGCGCAAAGCGAACACAATAAGCGGAAACCAGAATCAAAGTAGATGAAATCATATATGTAGAATTAAGCTGAAATATACAACATAAATGGATCGCAGATAAAGTGATACCGTATAGAACGAACGAATCCATTAGCGGTAGAAAAAGCATGAAAAGATATATTTCATAGATAAAGTAAAAAAACAAGTCGTAGAACATGAACGGCAAGCAATAACTTGCAAGCTACAACAGTACAAGGAACTTGGAAGATAAGATAGAATAAAGCTCTTTTTTTCTTTGTTCATAAGAATTAGTGGAGCATAAGAATAACGAAAATAAAAATTGGAAAAGAAGAAGAAAGTTTAGGGATAGTGGTACCTGACGGTGGTAGGAGGCGGAGAAGGATAGAATAGAAAAGAAAGAGTTTAGGTAGGAGAACCTGTTTTACGAAAAAAAGGAATTTCCCTTCGTGCCCACGACACGATATCACTGGTTAGTTGTTCACGTTCACGGTGTGTGGTACTGTGGTTGTTATACCACAATGACTACTTTGCCCTTGTCAATGCCCACACCCGAATCATTGCTGTTTAGCGCTGGTTTCTTAATAAATTAATTAATCACAAAAACGCATAATCTTGTGTATAGATAGTTAGATTAAATGAAAATTACCACCTTTATTTGTGGGTCAGAATTGTGAAATTGTTTGAGTTCGCTTAAATGACATTACGATGGTAAATTATTTTATCACTCCCAAGTCCCAAACTAGATAATGTCACTTTTTTTTTGTAATTTTTTGAATTACCTTTAATTTTTATTAATTTACTTTTTATAAAGTTTTCTTTTGAAGGTAATTTGAAAATAACATTCAATAAAGGAGTGATATTATCAATTAAAAACTCCCGGAATCACCCCCCCATTATGATTTGTATGTATATATATTTATTTGGTCAAGATTTTGATTGATATGTATTTACAATTTACATTTTGAAGGGTAAACAAATTATCTACCATATTGAGTAATTTTTGAGTGGTGATTAAAGTCGTATGAAAACAATGTAGGGATGTTGTGAAAACTGAAAACTGAAGTGAGACATAAAAAAACCATTATCTATATCAAGCCATAACAGGAATTAGCCTTATCTATATCAAGCCATCAGCTATGTTTTACGATGATCCATATTCCATAATTGGTAGGGTGATTAGCAATTAGAAATGTAACCGCAAGTCCGCAATACTGCCCCATAGATGAAACGAAAATCCAAGAGAGACAAACCTTTTATCCAGAATCAATGTGTGAATTTCATCAAAGGAAAAGTTAATGGTGGCAAACACTTCCATTATTGACAAATATTATCAGTACACTATTGTATTCCAAAATAACACACAGCATGCAAAAAATAATCTCAATCAGGGCTACAGAGAAGAGTGTGTGATATGCTGTATAGTCTTCCCTTCCCCATTTTTCAGAACTCATTCGATTACAAGCAGCCGCCCAACTGCCAAAAGACAAGAAAGTTTTAATCAAGAAACTAAATCAAAATAGAATATTTTTTTAAAAATTTTGTGGAACACAATATGAATAATTCCCCGAGTTAAATTCAACGATTTTGTTAATCATAGCCGTAAGCCAAATCCGTCCTTTGTTAAGTGATAATGTGACACAAGGTATGACGAGATGCATGTTAATGCCACGAGTCCGAACTAATATAACTAACAAAATCTTGGGTGCCTCAGCCAAAATGCCAGATTCATCTCACGAAGGATAGCCTGAGAGAAATAAGAAAGACATACCAAAACAGCCTCAATCTCCTCTTTAGAAACAGGAGTTCTCTTGGGTTGAAGAGAGGCCTTTCCGCCAGCTGGTACCGAAGCTTTTGAACCCGAAAAGAATGCTAAACCAGCGTCGCCTCCTGCACTCGAACCTTGACCTGCGGATGCAGATCCTGAATTGAAAATTTGACAACAAATGCAAAATCCAATTAGGTTTTGTTTTTGGTGAGAGTCTAAATCATGTAATCCACTGATCAGTGCTGTGCCTGGCAACAATCATAGATAAATAAACCACAAATTCCTATCCTCATCTGAAAATTCCAATTCTAATGTGAAAATATTACGACGCAAAATTAAATTCCAGTATCATGAAAGGGAAAGAGAAAGAGAGGATTTACCAGAGGATTTGGGATGCCTCTGTGGGAATTTGATGCGAGGGATTCGTTTCATAGCGTGAGATGCTCCACCCATCGTCCTTGACGCTTTCGTTTTCCCCTTTCCCCTTTTCTTTTGTTTTTCTTTCAGGAAGCCACTGCACGCATTCGCTTTGATGACGAATAAGCCGAGAGTCAAAATGGCCCATTTGGGCCTCCATCCTTTTATTTTTAGTAGTGCCACAATTCCTTTTATCAAACTTGGGCCTCCATGTTTCCGTTATTGTTAGTCCAAACAGTGGAAAGTGTGACAGGTTGTTATTCTGACAGAAAAGCCAGGCTAGTTGTTGTTTACTTAATTTTTTGCAATATGGAAAACACAAATGAAAAAACTTTTAATTTATGTTTTTTATTTTCTATTTTAATTTAGTTTTTTTCTATTTTTAAGACTTTATCAAATAAAAGATAAAAGGAAAAAAGTCTGAGATTAAAAACTGAAAATGAGGTTGTATTTTGAAAGTGTAATAATTTTAGGAAGAGTGATATTGTTACTTCTTGATATTTATTTTTGAATAATACAATAAAAATGTATTCTTTGTTTTTCATTGAAATTGATTTGTTTAAAATATAAATTAAATTTTTTTCTTTTTCATGAATATAACGATATTTTTGTATGTTTAGTTATATAATAATTGTCCCACATCAACTTTTAAATTAGAATTATTTTAATTTTTTTATAAATTTATTTTTTAAAAAAATCATCAATCACAGATCTAATCAAAATGAAGATAATAATGCTATTTTAGTATTCAATAATTTTATGTGAACAAGTGATTTTGGCCAATCAAGTATAACCAAATGATTTATTTCTATGCTAGATAGAAGACAATTTCGATGTCAAATACAACTTTATTTAGGTACACTTTTTTATACTATTTGACACCAAAATAATATTCTGTTTATTATAAAAATAAACTACTTGGTTGCACTTGGTTTGGACAAAACCACTTGTTCAAATAGCATTACTCTTTAGTTTTAACATCATAAAAAAAATTTAAATCATATATTTAAAAGATAATCCTGACATGACTAATTATAATAGTACAACTATGATATTAAATATATAAATGATATAATTCACGTGTTTATAATTAAAGAATTATACAACGAATATATACAAAATAATCATTTAATTTTTAAAACATAAATAATAATTAACATTTCTCGTGCATCGCACGGATTCATACACTAGTTATCAATTAAAGAAAGAAAAAGTTTATTTTCTAATTGTAAAGTTTATTTTTCAAAAAATTTATTTAATTTAATATGACTTTTTTGAAATAAATATCAAATATTTAAAATTTATTTATTTTTTATATTTTAAAATGATATATTACTCTTAAATTTTTTTTGGGGCAAATTAGGTATCCTAACCATCACCAAGTTTATATATATATATCGTTTAACCTTTTCACTTAGGTTGAACATTCATTTTTCTAATCTCATGTAAATATTGGTCTAAAAATAATAAAATAATCTTATATTTTTACTCTTAATAAATTCTGTATTCTAAAGTCGAAATCTTCTTAAAAATAAGTTTTAAAAGAATATAATTAAAAGTTTTATTTTTTACTAATATTAATTAATTACTTTATTTTATTTTAAATTAATTTAAATAAATTGTGAAAAATGAATACCGGAGAATTGAACTGTTGAAGGCTTTGCAGGGTCCGGATGCAGTGGCATAGCGATTAGCAGCCACTCAGACTGAGGCCGAGACACCGTTTCCACTTTCCAGTTTCCCAAAATATCCAAAACGACACAGTTTCTTCAAATTCCAAACCTTTTCAATCATAACCAATCATCAATGGCGCCGGCGCCACCGACAAAACGAGACGAGCAAGAAGCTCTGCGCCTCAAGTCCCTCGCGGACTCCAAGTTCACTTCCTCCAAAGACCTCAATTCCGCCTTCAACTACGCCAAGCGCGCCCACCGCCTCGCCCCAAACCTCCGCGGCGTCGCCGAGACCCTCGCCGCCCTCACCGTCCTCCGTGCCGCCGCCACCGCTGCTAGCAACTCCCCCTTCCCCGACTGGTACGCCATCCTCGGTGCTGAGCCCTTCGCCCCCGCCGCCGTCCTCCGCAAACGCTACAAGCAGCTGGCACTCCTACTCCACCCCGACAAGAACCCCCACGTGGCATCTAATGAGGCATTCAAGCTCGTCGCCGAGGCCTTCCGGTTGCTATCCGACAGGCCCTGGAAGAGGGATTACGATGCCAAGCTCAGGTTTTGCACACTACTTGATAATAGTCAGTTACTTCGTTAGTTGTGTTAGTTAGGAGTTTGTTAAGTTAGCTTGTTAGATTCTGTTGGATAGTTTATGCTATTGTAAATAGGTAACATGGACACTATGGTGCTCTTGTCTACTTGTATATGTCAGGATTATGTTAAATTGTTAATGATGTATGGATTTTTAGCTTTATTGATATTGTTAAGTCTAATGCAGGTTGCGGATTCTGGACGAGAAGGAGAAGGAGAAGGCTGGTGAAGAGGACAGGGATACGTTTTGGACTGCATGCTCCACTTGCAGGCTATTGCACCAGTTTGAGAGGAAGTACGTTGGCCATATTCTGGTATGCCCCACTTGTAGGAAGTGTTTTAAGGCTGTAGAAGTAGGTAGTGATGATGATGGGTCTCAAGAAGAGGAAAACGAGGAGGAGGAGGAGGAGGAGGAGGAGGAAGAAGAAATGGTAGAGAGGGCTAAGAAGGGTAGGAGTGGGAAGTTGAAATCAAAAGAGGCGGTGGATGATGGTGAGAGATTGGGGGATTTTTTGTTGAGAAGAAAATCCAAGAATGTGAAAGGGAAAATGGATGGTGAAAATGGTGGAGGCTTGATGAGGAGCCAGGGTTTGAAGGGTGGAGTTGAGGGTGATGAAGTGAGAAATGAGGATTCTGAGAGTGGAGGAGAGGGTGTTGAGGGAAGGTTGAAAAGTGGTGATTTGAGGAAAAGGACTACGGAGAAAGTGGGTATCGAAAAAGGTGGAGGCTTGGCAAGGAGCAGGTGTTTGAAGGGTGGAGTTGAGAGTATTGAAGTGGGAAATGAAGCCTTGGAGAGTGAAAGAGAGGGTGTTGGGGGAAGGTTGGGAAATAGGGATTTGAGGAAGAGGACACATATGGTTGGGGAGGTGTTGGACACTTCAAAACCCAAGAGGGTCAAAACTGGGGAGGAAATGATGACATTGGCTGAGTTTCAGTCTGAAGTGAAGAGAACCGCTCAGCAGAAGAAGATGAAGTTGAAAATAAAGGAGAATGGAGAAGATCATCGAACAGAGAGGAGGAGCAAGCAGAGGGAGAAACTAGGTGAGTTGAAAAATAACAAGGATTTAGAGGCTGGGGAAGATAGGAGTATGAAGAAGAGTGCGAAGCTATTAGTCAAGGGGAAGAAAGAGGACTCTGTGAAGAAAACGGAAGTGAGACCTGAGAAGCACAGGGATTCTGGTGGATGGGACTTGGAGACCATGACAGTGGTGGATTCGGATTTTTATGATTTTGACAAAGACAGAACTCAGAGATGCTTTAGGAAAGGCCAAATATGGGCTGTATATGATGATATTGATGGAATGCCTAGGCATTATGCCTTGATTGATGAAGTTTTTTCAGCAAATCCTTTTCAAGTGGGTATAAGTTGGTTTGATATACAAAACAATGGGGTTGAAAAGATTATTAGTTGTGAAAAAATGGTATTTCACATGCCTTGTGGAAGATTTACAGTTGCCCAGAAGGCTTCCATAAATTCGGTAAACATATTTTCTCATGTTGTGGACTGTGATCGGGTAGCACGTGAGGTTTACCAAGTTTATCCAAAGAAGGGCTCAGTATGGGCACTTTATGGTAAGGCAACTCTTGATAAAGATGGAAAAAATTTTGCAGCCAAGACCAAGAGATGCTATGACGTTGTTGTATTCTTAACAAGTTACAGTGAAATCACTGGTCTGAGCATGGCATATCTTGAGAAGGTTGATGGTTATCAGACTGTATTTAAGAGACAGGACATGGGGAGTCATGCTATTAGATTTCTTGGAAAGGATGAACTGTGGTTAGTTTCTCATCAGATTCCTGCAAGGAAACTATCTTGTAAGGATACTCCTGAGCTTTTGAAAGATTGTTGGGAACTTGATCCTGCTTCACTTCCCTCAGATTTACTTACTGTAGGTGGCATAGATATTTGAGGTTAGTAAAAAATTTTGTTTATGTGATTCTAAATTTTCAATTGAAAGGCTCTAGGAGCTTAATTATTGGTCCTACTTCTGTTACTTCATGTATTCTTGTATTGGATTACTTAACGATCTTAGGAATCTTTTTTCCAAAGAGAAAAAAGTAGAAAATAACTTAGGAAAACTAGCTGCCTTGTATAGCCTGAATTTGTTAGATATGCAGATTATCTGTTCGTTATTTTTACTACTAGTTATTATGGTGATGCCATTCTAATAGTTTATACAGTCTCCACTGACGGGGCAGTAGTCAAAAGTTTAAACATATGAATACCTATGACAGTCAACGTAAAACTTTGTTGCATTCTAATGCATGGATAGGACACAAAGATTTCTTTGAATCTATGTAACCGATCCCACCTAGTGGGAAAAAACCTGTGTTATTAAGTAAGATGGAAGTCCTTCATGTGTAGAAAATTTGGATGACTAAGCAAACTACAGTTTTCTGCAGTTCTCAAGAAAGAACATTTTTTAAACAAAATCTGATGCATTTAGCTTCTATTCAGTCTGTTCTGTTCCCTTCTGTAGTCAGAAGAAATTCTCTCATTTGTAGTTTATCTGCAGTTCTCATCCGTTCCCTTCTGTTCAAATCATGGTTTGGTGCACTAGATGAAATGTTTTATGAAACTCTGCATAAGAATCCACGGTCAACCTGGCTTATGTCATTTGTTCACTTGCTAAATTCCA
This sequence comes from Stylosanthes scabra, assembly GCA_036250425.1. Taxonomy (NCBI): domain Eukaryota; kingdom Viridiplantae; phylum Streptophyta; class Magnoliopsida; order Fabales; family Fabaceae; genus Stylosanthes; species Stylosanthes scabra. The sequence continues at coordinate 54,021 of JASCZI010241731.1, forward strand.
ATCATGTTCAATACAGTCTGTCCAAACAGACCCCACAATACAATGATAGTTGTAGAAGCATGTTGAGGTCAATAGCTTCTGTTTGAGGGAGTGCTAGATTATTAACATCTGTGCAACTGTCATTGTTTCTGATAGAATATGTAGTCAGATGTGTTTATCAGTTTATGTTGATTAGATTAGTATAATTCACACTTCAGTTAACAACAGTAACTGCATTTGAATCTCATGTCTAATTCACACTTTACATTTTACATATAGCACATGATTGCTCTATCTGGTTTTCGCAAAAAATCAAATTGCGAATATTGCCTTTTTTGCTTATGTATGTTATATACTCCCCTGAACAACTTGATATGATTGATGACTGTAATTCTGAAACACTGGTATTTATTTTCATGTTTATGGTTAATGTTATGATACACAGTTTGTTAGAAGATATGCTGTGTTGTTAAACTTGTGAATGATAAAGACTTCATACCAGCTCAAAATTCTAAGCATTGTAATTCTATTTTATATAATAATATGAGTGTTAAATTTGCCACCAAAGGAATCCATACAAAAGGATATGTCTTGATTCTAATTCATTTGCCTCCTCTGCACATGATTCAGTTTTACTGCAACTACTGACTAGTAAGCCAATCATTTTCGATTTATGGCACTATTGACTAGTGGTTGTTCTCCTCTATAGCTCCTATGCAATGTTTTAAAGCATATTCTGCAGATCAGTATTGCAATGTGCTCAAGCCCAATTGAAGTCAAAATTGTGTTACTGGACAGAATTGAACATATGAAGTGAACTTTTTCTTTGGATGGTAGTTTATTGTAGTCAAAGAGGGGATATGTAAAATGTAAGAGATGTTAAGACACCAGAGGGAGCCTAAGAATTGTTCAGCAGATTTGACTTAACATTAATATTTACTAGAAAAAAGTTCTAGTATAAAAAATTTGTTAGATTATGCCCGTGATCGTATAATTGTATTTCTTTGTAAAGTAATCATGAAGCCTTAATGAAATAAAGGAATCATATTCTTAACAATATGTTGAGGGCTTTAGGCTATAATGTTACACCTTTTTAAGAGCAATGTACTACTACTAATAATAAGAACAAACTTTTCACCGAATTAATATTAATATTTATATATTATGCCCCGACTTAGTTGGTGTGGGGTATCTGACTTGTAAATATATTTTTCAAACAAAGTGACATGTACAAAAGGTTTAGAGTGGTTCACAAGCTAACCCTTCAAGCTTTGTACTTGCTCCAATTCTAGGTGTCATTAAATTCAATAATTGATTCATGCATGTTACCCCTTCACAAGCCAAAATTTCTCAAATTATGCTTTCTTGTATCTTCATATTTGACTTGGGTGACGCTTCATATCCTAAGGAGAGCAGGTTGGCCATGATTTAATTATTTTCTACAACAAAATGTCTAACAAATTTGTATGTACACTAGCATAATTATTATACATCAATACATGATACAATACTATATATTTTATACTTGTTGACGAATGAATGCATTATTCTAGATATCTTTATATATATGTGGATTCTAATTAGCCATTTTATTTAATTTATATATAGGGGGCAGTAGTGATTGCATGGGTTGTTTATCCATCAACTTCATTATCTGAATAATATTGCCCTCTTATTAACTTTTGTAATGAAGAAGCCTCTTTCATATATAAGCTGGCATGCAAACATATTCAAATTAGTTAGTTATGCCTAATTAATTGTTAAATGTGAGTGTTACTCTTGATGAATAATAGAGGCAGAGAATTGTCCACTTCTGTGTACTAGAGCATGCTATAGAAACTATGATTAAAAGTGGGTCCATTGATAGCATAAGCTAGCCAAGCCAAGGACGAGACTCAACAAGGAATTAGGTTGTGAGTGATGAAAAAATGGTTTTGGAAATCAATTCTGGTTTTCTTTATTCACAAGCTAAGATAAGTAGATAACACCTACACTAAAATAAGAGCTGTACCTTGCTCCTCGGTGCCCATAATAAGAACATCATAATAGATGTGGCTTATAATGACGTGTATACTTGATCCATTTTTTGCAATTTGCAAACCCTATCCAATCTCTTTTCATTTATTAAAAAAAAAAAAAGTTCAAATGGCGGATTTAAAATTTCTAAAATGAGTATGTTAATAAAGTGAAAAAAAATATAAATGGAAATAAAGATTAATTATCATCGCTAAATCATTTTTCTAGTCTAGCAAAGTTATTAATTTAAGAGTGGTCAATGTTTTATTTATTAACATGTGCAATGCTCACTTTGAAAGAATTATATCCTCGTCAAATGATATATATATATATAACTCGATTTATTGCTATGCATGTGCATGATGTGTATTTTATTTATTTATGTAATGTTATAACTTATAAGGGTTTGCATCATGATCTAAAAAAAGGTACTCTATTTGAATTGTGAGAAGAGTTTAATTCATTTAAATCGCCATTTGATTATAAAAAGTTCTTTTAATTCGAGAGTCAAATATTCAATAATAATGTGAATAAAAGCAATTAGCATTTGTGAAAATCATAAATAATTAGTAAGCTTTTTTATAAGATGAAAGTAATAATATATATTTTAAATCAAAACTTTTAGTCTTGAAATAACTCCTTCGACATAGCTATTAATGGGAAACTTCCGTCGGATATACATAAAAAAAAATAAAAATAAAAAAAAAAAAAACAAACCTCAACAAGGGCATTAAGATATTTTTGCTAGAGAAGAAATTTTAATTAATTATTTGAAAGAAATACAATAAGATTAAGGGAAAATATAGGTAATTATTTTTTTCTAATCAATAAATCAAACAAAAGAATTAGACATTTATCACTACTGCTTATAAAACATTCATCATAAAACATTTAAAATCTAAAACAATCAATAATTAATTAATTTTGTATTTTTAAGAAATAAAATATTCGAAACTTAAAAAAATAGAACATCCAATTTAAGTTATTAGCTGATGTTAGCTGAATTTTTATTGATTATCTAGTATAGTCGTAAAATTAAAGGTGATATATAAATTTGAATGAAAAAATTTAATAATTGGGGTCTCGAGTTCGAGCTATACCAAAACAAAAATAATGGTGTAATGAACCCCCAACAGCCGGCATCTCCGCAGCAAAACAAAGGGCGGCGTTTCTCGGTTCGTCTCATTCTCAGATGCATTGCCTTGGTTGCCGTTAAGATGTCTTATTAACCTCAAATGAGTTAAATACTTAAATCACAATCAAAAATTACGGGATACGTCTTCACACACGCATCCTGTCTCATTTCTTACTGTTGGCTACATACACTTTTTAAATGGACGATAATACCCCTGAAAAGTCAAATGTTTTACCTTATTCTTCCTTATTCTATGGCCACCCTTCCATTCTTTTATATAAAAAATTCCAAAATAATAATTGCCATAATTCATATTCTCCAACTCCTCCTTTAATTCGGTTGAACTTTTTGAGACTTAGTTGGCCAATATTCATCTCACATAGTCACAAGCTTGGTATCTAATTCATATAATTCTCTGGGTAGTTCCCAATTCACGAAAGTAATATACCCATATCAATTTTTATTATTATAATAATATATAATATGTTTGATTTAATATTCTCCTTCGTTAATTATTGAGCCTGAAATACCAATTATGTATAATTGACTTTAATCAAATAAATTTTATATTATATTATATGTTAACAAATGACGACCTTGACGAAAGCCAACTCATTGGCTCATAGTTTGACAAGTAACGCATTAGAAACCTTAGGTGGCAAGCGTAATAATCTTAATTATTATCTTAATCTTAATAATTAAGTAAGATAAGAGGCCACAACACTTTGTAGTACACGTGTGAAGTAAACGGGGTCCACTAGAGAAATTGTTCCTTTCATCTTGTTATGAATAATTCAATTATTATTTTCAAAAACTTATATAAAAATTAGAAAAAAAAAATAATTGATGAATATTAATTAATATGATTAGGTTCTATCTCATGATGATGATGCATGATTATTTTGCTTAATTCAAACTTGCAAATGAAACCTCAATTTAGCATGCATACTCAACATATATACAAAATAAATAATTGAATGGTCCTTATCATTCTTCGTCGCCACCCCAACATAATTTAGCAGGTTCATGAAATAGCATCTTACACTAATAACTAAAACAAATAAATAAATTATTCAATCCAACAAGGATAGCAACAACCTAACGATAAGCACATATTCTCTTCTCAAGGCCCAAAAAAATACACACAAAATTTGCAACCACCACTCCGCCAAATTCATCTCTTCTTCACACAGTGGCATGCCTCGTAATAAACCTACAAAACCAAGGGCAATTTCGTGCACACGAAGAAAAGGATTATTATTATTAAATAAAAATTTGATAGCTATAAATAATTATAAATAAATTTTTTTTTGCAAATTAATTACTGTTAAAATAAATATATAATATTAAATATTATAAGTATGAAATTGCGAATATAGTGATAAAGGATACTAATTTGACATCCTAATATTTAAAAGAGTAAAAAAAAAAAAAACAAATATAAATATTATTTTTTAAAATATTAAAAATGTTAAAAATTAAAAAGAAGTAGTTAAAAGTTAGGAAGATAATTAGAAAGACAAATTAAGACTCTAATTTTTTTTTTATTAGAAAGAAAAAATTCAAAAGTCAACAATTCTAACTTATACTTTTAGCTAGTACAATAGTTTCATGTCACATATATTCTAGAAACTATTTTAAGTTAATATATTTTTAAACATATAACACATATTTTTATTAATTAAATCAATAAAAATTCAACTAACATCAGTCAACAATTTAAATTAGATATTCTATTTTTTTAGATTATTTCTAAAAAAATACAAAGTTGGCTGGTCACTTTAGATTCCGGATATTCTATGGCTTTTATTGTAAACGTCTTATAAACAGTGGTTACGGATGTTTTATTTTTTGTTAGCTGATTTGTTAGTTAGAAAAATATTGGTTATCTATATTATATAATTTAAAATAAAATTAGTTAATAAAAATACTTTATATGAATATAAAAAATATTTTGTTTATAAATAATATTTCAATAAAAAGTATGAAAAAATTTAAAATTAATTTTTTCAGTAATAAATATTGATGGAAAGAAATTAAAGTTAGTTTTCAGTCATAAAAAAAAATTGACTGAGTTTAATTGTTCAGACATCTTAAAAGATAAACGTTAGAAGAAAAAAGTATTTATAAATATCATGCATGAATCAATTAATTGAGTAATTAAATGAAATAAAATAATCAAATGGCATTATATTGCTCGAAGACCAATTAATTAATCAAGAGGACATCAAAAAAGAAAAAAAAAAGAAATTAAATTAAATTAATAAAGAAATCAATCACCAAAAAAAATTAATAAAGAAATCAAAATCCAAGATGAAATTAATATTATTATGAGCAGCCAAAAAAGACGAATACCAACCTTCTCTCTCCTCTTGTGTTTCTCCATGAATTCCTTCCATCACGCTCCTCTGTATAAATATAGATTGTAGAACTCACAAATTTGAGGGGTTCTTCCATGACAGAGAAAAAACACGCAACCCACTCCACCAAAAACCCAAAAATAATAAATAATAAATAATAATAATAATTCTAATATTAGCACACATATGGATCATAGTTTACGTTGTTTTGGGGCAATACTACTACCCAAAACTCATCGTAATAATAATTTTCTATTTTCTATTTTCTCATCATCACTTCTTCTTTTCATCTCCATCTCCTTCTTTACTTTCTCATCAGAGGCGGCTTTTGACCTAGCCACCATACCCTTCAACGATGGCTATTCTTCTCTCTTCGGAGATTCCAACGTCGTTCGCTCCGATGACGGTAACGGCGTTAGCCTCCTCCTCGATCGCTTCACCGGTACGTTTTTTTAATTTGCCAAATATGATAGTATTTATATAATTCTTACAATTAATTATTTATTTAGAATAATATTGTGTAATTGATGATGATACAAATATGCAGGTTCTGGTTTCATATCATCAAATATGTACAAATATGGATTCTTCAGCGCTAATATCAAGTTGCCATCCAATTATACAGCTGGTATATGCGTCGCCTTTTATGTAAGTCACAACACAATTTTTATTATATTTTTTATTTTTTATATTTATATAGCATTTGATTCTTCTATGAAATTAGTTATTCATATAAATAGAAATAAATATTTTCATCAACACACACGCACACTATAGCATCAATCTCGGTTGAACTCAGCTTATTATTCCTTCAATTTCTTTATGGAAACGAGTTGATTATTCCATGTTATATTTATGCCATACTTTTTTATTTTTTCATCATCATGCATGGATTCTTTCCTTCTCCGCTTGTTTCTATTTTGACTTTTTTTTTTTTTGAATTATTCCGTTGTGATTAGTAAAACGCGGAACTAATTAAGTATATATTAGTCAAACTTTACTGCCCTTTAATTTGGTTAAAGAATATTATTAAAGATTGCTAACCTTTAATAAAAAGTTCAATCGATGAAGATTATTATTCTTCGGAGTGGGTGAAACTGAAAAACTTGATACATTTATAAGAAATTTCAAACCAAAAACATGTAGGATTTAAGATTTTTGCACTCTTCAATAAATTAAAGGTTGCCCCATATTGTGTTCCACTACTTATGGAACTTTCGGTTTCATGATTACTATTACATAGTGATGATGAATTGATTTAACTTTAATGTTTTCTTTTTTGGGTAGACATCAAATGGTGATGTGTTCGAGAAGACACACGATGAGTTGGACTTTGAATTCCTTGGTAACTTAGCTGGAAAACCGTGGCGGTTTCAGACGAATTTGTATGGCAACGGAAGCACCCACCGTGGCCGTGAGGAGAGGTATCGCCTATGGTTTGATCCTACCAAGGAATACCACAGATATAGCATCCTTTGGACTACTAAGAATGTTGTGTAAGTTTTTCTAACTGCTTTTAATTTTCCATATATTAAGTTGATAACACCATTTTTTTTTATTATTTTTACCTCTTCTATTTGAACCAATATTAATAAAAAAATCTATGCATACATAATAAAAAAATCTAATACTTAAGAAGACAAAAATGATGTAGATAAAACATGAGATAATATTATATAATTTTGTATTTTTTACATGTATGAGTTTGTTTAATATGTAACTTCAAATAAATAATATAATATTTATAGTTTTATATTCCCCATATAAGTACAAACACAAGTTGTTATTATAGCTTTACATTGCTTACTAAAGATTAGAATTATATACGTTTTTATGAGCTCATTTTTATAGTTGAATTAAGATATATCGTTTAATCCTAATTAATTAATATGGTTTAAAGCTTATCATATGATGTTGTATGTTGTTAATAAACCACATGATGAAGAGTAACAATCATACAAAACTATACATTCCTAAATGCATGTTCATCTCAATTCTAACATCAATAATGTTAAGGGAATTCTTGTATGGTATCTAATGTAATTCAAAATTGCTCCATGAAGAATATCATCAGTCCTAATTTATTTGCAAGAGTTAGTTACACATACTACTACTACCAAGCTGTCAAAATTCAAAGAAGTATAGATAGATAATTCAAAGTAGTGAGAAAAAAAACAAAATAGTACCAATAATGTAAAGGTTAAGAATATAATATTTTAAAATAGTGATATATGGTACAAGCACTTTGCTATCTGGTATTTCCATAATTTCTACCCTTTTTGTTTCTACGTAGTTTCTTCATGCTTGGAAAGTCTTTTCCGGTATGTGTATTTATGGAATATGGAATTAAACTTTAACGTGGTGTGTTTGTGTTTTTTTTATTATTATTATTATTATTTATTTTTATTTTTTGTGTCCGTGTGTTTGTGTATGATACATGGTGAATTGTTTTTTTTTTTTTTTTTTTTTAAAAAAAAATATTTTGTTTT
>JASCZI010241731.1:73492-91433 GCA_036250425.1 Stylosanthes scabra
TCTCTCTTTCTCTCTCTGCAAAGAAAAAACAAGACTGAGTCCAAAACAAAGATCAAAGATATTTCAAAACGCAACACACTCAGAAAACAAATTAAAGATAAGAAAACCCCAATTAATAATTCCAGCAGACACACACACACACACAGAGACAGAACAGAACAACAAAATCAATGCCGGCCCGGATGCCTTACACGATCACTGAACCTGAAAGTTGCAAGCTTTTTTCTTCAATGGTTTTGGAAATTCGGCAAGGGAGTGAGAATGATGACCAAGTTCGGTGCTTTTGCAAAATTGTGAGCAGGTGTTTGTATGTAAGGTAAGGAAGAATCGCGAAATAATAAGTTGAAATAAATAGCAATTAATAAGATAAAAGAAAAAAAAAAGATTTATAATGGTCAAAGACAGAACACAAGAATGTTGTGTACTAGGTAAGTAGTGTAGTGTAGATTCTGGTGATCGTTATTCTTTTTGTTTTCTGAATTTTTACTTTTTATTGTAAACAAGACTCAAGAGGTTAGTTTTTTTTTTTTTTCTTTTTCTGGGTAACTAGAAGAAGAGGTTAGTTTGAAACATTTAACTAAATTAATAATTTGTTGAATGAATATTGTCTTAATTAATTACTTTAGGCATTTTTATTTGAGTAGCTGTAGCCCAATTGTTTGAAAATTACGAAGATAATAGAATTTACTTCAAACGGATTGTACACGGTGGACAAATTTCGGTGCGCGTGGGAAAACAAAACGTGACCTTCCACTACTTTACTTACTCCTAATTAATTAATTTGATAGTATAATGATGATAAAAATGTTATGGTTAAATTAAATCAGCTACGGTATATTTTTTTAATGAATAAGTATTATTTAAGTTACTTTGAATTAATTTTATATTTTAATATATATTTTATATAAGTAATTAATTTTGTAAATTGTAATTATTTTAATCAGCTACGGTTGTATTATAATTTATTACTTATACAATATTAGGGAATGGATTTTTTTTCCCATTTTTTAGTGATTCTATAAAATAAGATTTTATACCATACAAAATAAAAGTAAAACGAAATAATAAATAAATAAAGAGCCCATGCATCATAAACAAAGTTACTTTGAGGGTGTCTAAATATGAAGATCATTCCTACTAAAGTACTAATGATCACGTAAATATTATAAGTTTTGCTGGAGCTTTTTAATTTCTACGAAGAGTTAATTAAAAATAATCATAAAAAAATATAAAATTGATAAAAATAATTATGAAAAATTTGAATGATAAAAAACTCATAAAAAATTAAATTATTATAAAAATATTTATAAAAAATTTAAATGATAAAAATATCTATAAAAAATTTAAAATTATGACAAAAATACTTAAATATTATATAACTAACTAAGTATTAACATTCATCAGAAAATATTTTTGTCATAATTTTTAATTGTTCATAGATATTTTTATCGATTGAATATTTTATGATTGTTTTTTATCGATTTTAAAAGGGTTAACCACCAAAATTGTCCTAATACTTATTCCTCCTCAACGGTATGAGGAAAAACAAGAACATGAACATGTCTCTTCTTAATTGGTTATATATATGGCACCCTTTTTCTTCATGAAACTTTCTCAAATTCATGCTTTCTTGGTATAATTTCCAAAATCAATTTTCATCATCTTTCTTTTTTATTTGAGTGGCCAACAATCTACACCTCAGTAATTTTTGACACAATTTTCAAATCCTTGATTGATTGCAACTTTAATTTGGTTGTGATGATACCTGCAATTTTTGTCACATGAATCACCATAGTGATGTTACTTGCTTTTTTTGGTAAGTCCAAAAAAGTTTGGTTATTGAAAGTAGGAAAATTACAATGAAGATTTTGGGTTTGTGAGTTAGATTCTTTTGAAGGAAATGAATATTGTTAATGTTGTTTGTATTGTTTTGAAGATTTTGCTTTAGTCTAGAGGAATAATCATGCTATTGTTGATTGAGATTTAGAAATTTGATTTTTGATGAATATTAGTTCAGTGTTTTAATTTTGGAATTTATTTTAGGATTTTTTAATTTGTTTAATTTGAGAGAATTAGGATCTTTTATCTAAAATTGGGGTGAAATGAGGTTAGAACAAAGTTATTTGAATGGAATGATACATATAAACTACATTTGTCACATAAGACACTTCATTTGCCATGTCAAACTGCACAATTAATGGTTTTCAGATTTTTTGACCTCGAGATACTTTTATCACGTTTTAATAAAATTCAAGGGTACATTTATCATTTTTAAAATTCATATACATTTTTTTTGATAATTTATAATTTTTGGGGACAATTTTAGTAATTAACCCATTTTAAAAATCTTTCATCATTATTTTTTTTTATTATTAACTCATCTACGAATGTATGTAAGACGTATAAAACTTGCAAAGAAATATATTATGGACATAAGAAAGAAGATTTTGTTTTTGGTGACTACATAAGAAAGAAGATAAAATGAAAGAACTTTATTAAGTTTAATTTTGTACAATTGGTTCTCAATCTATATATTGTAGCAGACAAATAGCATTAAACACTTGTTTCCTTTCTCTTTTTCCTCCTTTGCCATTAAAAGGTGGCTAACAAGGTTTACCAACTCTACATCTAAGGGCGCCAGCAGAGCGAGTAAGTTCTCCTACATAAGTTGCAGGCTTTGGTGTAATCTTGTCTTCCCTTGAGAATGCCCAGTTCACCCATTCAGGTCCAGATTCTACGAAAAATGCCCCATTTTTTAACTCGTCGTTAATTGATCTCCATTGCCATCTTCTCCATTCTGCAATGTTTGAGTTGACTCTCTTTGTTACCTCTTTAAGATGAACGCTATCTGGAGCCATAAAGCGATTACCCTCACTAATAATGGTTGGATTCATGTTACCACCAATGGCATACATTTGCCAATGTGTATAGTCATTGTTAACCAGATGGAAAAATCCATGTCTGCACCTTGGCATTCTTTGGAGCAATCTCTTACCAAAATGGTTGAAAGCTACTGTTACTTGCATTATCTTATCAATTACGTGCTCATCCCTCCCACCGAACAGCATAACCTGTATCACAAATAATTCTTTTATTGACTGAATTTTTATTGATTAGCTAAAGTTAATATAATTCGTAAAATAAAAGATAGTTAGTTACGTGATTTTGGTCTGTGAAATGACTATTGGAAATGGTGATAGCAGTGGATCCCATGATGGCATCAATGAGACCATCAGTGGACTTCTTCATAGAAACATGATCAATCCAAACATTGCTGGCGCCAAAAATGGAGATTCCATCACCTTCAGTGAAAACCCTCTTACCAAAATGGGTCTCAGAATCCCTAATATATCCACCACTACCTTGAACAATGTGATAAATCTTAATCCCATGAATGATCACATTCCTCACGTATTGGATGGTGATGCCTGAACCCCTAGTAATGTACACATCAACTCCCCTTCCATCAATGGTTTTGTCACTCGTCATTATGAGTTCTTGGTTGAGTCTAATGATCATGCTGCGTGCAAAGGTAATCCACAAGGGTCCATTTCTTGTCACTGCATAGCGAAGGGTACCTGGTTTTGGATTAACCATGTCATTGTCTGAAGGATCCGTAACTTCATAGATTGGACCATTTCTTCCTCCAATAGTGTTTTTTCCAAAACCCATAACACAATTTGCAAGCTTTTGACGGTATTTTGCCCAATTGGGATCACATCTCCAACATCTATCAATGGGGTTGCTTGCCACGCATGGGAGTTTTGCATTTTTACCCATCATGCTCCTTCTCACATGCTTGTTGCCATCTATGTCTCTGCATTTCCAACAAAACAAAACATTTTAATTCTAATATATATTATAGGTTTTTTCGATTTTTTTAACCCTTTTTCTTTTAGTCAATATGTTTAAATATTATCACTAATTACTGGTTAAAAATAACAAATTACGTTAACCATGTATAGCACTGCTAATAAAGCTTATAATCATAATAAGAAGGCTTGAAAATAGGTGATTGCTATATTAGCCATAGCTAAATATAATCAATATTTGATTTCTCAAAGGTCATGAAAATCGGATCCAATCGGTCGGATTGACTGAAAAAAATCGAATCGAGACACTAGATTTTATCTAATTCGATCTAAGGAAAAAATTGGCAGAAAATCGATTAAATTGACAATTAATTGGTGAACCGTTAAAAATAAATCGATTCTTAAAAAAAATAAAAATATTTTATTTTAAATAATTTTATTATATATATAAATAAATCGTGATTCGATCTTGACCAAGTCTCTAAATCATTAAACCGGTTACTCTACGGATTTTCGAAACCTTGGAATTTTCATTAGGTAATAAATCAGGCACCAAAACACGGTACCATAGAATTGGGCTCAAAAAACTTGAATTTATGCTAGAATTTGTCCCTATGAAATTGAAATAAAATAGTTTTGAGAATGCTCACTCTAAAACAGATGAACTGACGTTTCCAGCGATGTCGTATGGGTTAGGAAAATATGCTTCTCTGCTATGATTGTAGGCAATTGCCGCTCTTTCCTTCCAATAATCCTCATCAAATGTCTTGCTATATTCTTTCACGTCGTATGTTGTATCCTCTAAGATATTATTAGCTTTCAAGATTGGTATAATGGCAATCAAACATAATGAAAGGAACAAGTTATTATGCATTGCTGCTACCATAATTAATGATGCTTGGCTTCCCCCTATTCAACAGAAAGGGGTTTAGCCAATTTTGATGATGAAGAACTCTTTAATAATATTTAAGAATTCTTGCATGTTTGTTCAATGTTGCAATTGGAAATATATACTACAAGACTATGTCTATTTTGGGATGAGGTTGCAAAAATACTTAAAAACAATGGTTAAAACTAACACCTAGAAAATTCTATGTATAGAAAAAAATGTATGTGAAATTCTTATTAATAGAAATTACTAAGTAATGAACTGTGATAAAAAGATCTGTTAAGTTAATTACTATCTTCTATCTATCTACTACTTTCTCGGGTTTAAAATTGTTTGATTACAAAATTAGTTCAATCTTAGTTAGGGTATGTATTTTTTGGGAATCTCAATTAGTGGGGATGGATTACTTAGCCATGGTTTGGTAATACTGGGGTTCTTAAAAAGTTTTGAGCTTTTGGACTCTTAAAAATATGACTTTTCAAGAACCACAACATAGTCGTTTGATAAAATCGCTTAAAATTACTTCTAATAAACAGGAGCTACACATATAACGTTTGGTAAATGTATTTGATAATTATTTTCAAAGTATTAAATTATCAGAACGAGCTTATATTAATATGTATTGTATTAATATAAAATTAAATCTAATCAATTAAGGGTAAAATTGATTTTTATAATAAAAAATAAAGTTAATTAGTCATTTTGTATTTTGAAAAGACAGAGCCAGCTGTGAAAAGCTATTCTTGTTGGCTCTCAAAAAATAAGAGCAAAAGCTCCTTGACTTTTTGAATTACCACACAAAAAAAATAGCTCCTACTTTTTGAAAATAAAACCGTAAAAACACTTGTCCAAAAAACATTACCAAATCCACCCTTAATTGATGCTTTATATATCATTATGTCAGATAGTGATTATGTAATTTTGAAAATATCTTTTCCTTATGGTAATATATTTTAATTAATGTTAATACCAAAAGTAAAAAAAAATATAAACAGAAACAAATCAAGGAATTGCAAAATTGGAAGCTTAAATTATTCGAAAAAGAAAAAAAAGGTAGTATTACTCAATAAATGTATATATTCTAATAGTTTTGTGACTTTTATCGATATCATACACGCTTATTAAGTTCTTTTTATCTTTTAGTGAATAATATATAGCTAGATTAACAAATCGAATAGTCACAAGAAAAAAAATCGAATAGGGGTTTAAAAAATGCAGTTACTTATATAGCTATAGTTAGGAGGTTTTAAATTTAAATAAAAAACTACTATTTACTCATTTAAGTGAGAACACATAAATTTATAAGACAAATGCTATTAATGTAAGTTTTTCTTTTCCAATCAAATACAAGTAAGTTAGAAAATAAAACTTAAATATACAAGTATTTTTGCTTGCTTTGACCAAGAAAACATAAAAAATGATACGTATCATTTTTGCATGTATGATTATGAAGATAACACTAAATGTTTAACTCGGTAAATACTCTGAACAAAAAGAAATAGTAAATATTTGTATTTTTATTTATATTAGTAAATAAGGAGTTTTTGTTATGGTGAATATTTAGATATATTTAATTTTATGTGAAATTACTTGTTAAAAAATATAAAATAATTTAATATATTTGATTAAATTATAATTTAATAATTTAAAATATTATGTTTTTTTTTTTAAGTTAACTGCATAATTTTATATTTAACTTGAAAAAAAAAGGCGTTATTAGTTGAGAGGGGCATTTTTGAGACACGTGCGATATCACGTGAGGGCAGCAAAAGTTTGAAAGCGAAAGTGGCGGTGGGGTGATGACATGAATTTCGCGTGTGGGAGTGGGACCCACATCTGTGCGCAATGGCCTGCTTCTACTCCGCCGCAATTTTTGCCTTATTGGCTTCCAACAACACAAAAGCCTTAATCAAACGACGTCGTATCACTATTCTTGTCGTTTCTGACTCTCCCCATGCCCATCCCATGTCGTCCACACTTCACCAAATTATTACTTTTGTTTCTAAAGCAATATATAATTCTAATAATGCCAACATGAAAATATATATACCCTCCTCCAATCACCATGAGATACATGTTCTCCTCTTAACTTATCTTTTTTCTCTCACTTTTTTTGTGTAACTATTACACTATTAATTAGTCACCAATTGTACGAGAAATTAAGAAATTTTGTTACTTTTTTAACTTAAAACCGAGTTTTTTTTTTTAATTTTCAATCATGTGTACAGTAAATCAATCATCAAAATTATATATTCATATATATAAATATTAACTATACATTAAAGTTATATGTACGAAAATATTATTATTTAAGTCATTTTTAATATCTATTTTATATTTTATTAAATAGAGTATATATTTATTTTGGTTCCTAAAGAATTTAGAAACAGACATATTCATCTTTAATGTTTGGCATAAGTTTTAGTGATGTCTCTAACTTTTAAAACGTCCTATTTGTGTGTCTAACATTTTGAAATTGTATCAATTTTATTCCACCGTTAATTCTATTAGTATAAATCCCAACAATATACTCTTCCAAATGCAAAATAAATTAACTAATAATTTTCTAGAGCCAATATTTACTACAATCACACTCGAACAACTAAAAAAAGATAAAGTTTGGGCGAGGAAGAAAAATCGTTACATGCTTCTCTTCTTTTAGTCTTTGTGTTGTATTCGCATAATGTGAAAAATAATAATGAATACAAATGAAGTGAACACGCCACTTATAATATTTTGGTGTTATAAATTAACTTATATAAGGCTTTGTTAGTAATTTTTATAATTGTTTGACAGTGGGACAAAATTGATACTTTTTCAAAACGTTAGGGATACAAATAGGACATTTTAAACATTAGGAACATCTTTAAAACTTACTCCAAATGTTAGGGACGAAAACGATACTTTATCCTAAAATTAATTTTTTTTTAGTTCCTAACTTTTATTTATAAGTCATATTAGTCCTTAACTTTTTATTTTATAAGACAAATTAGTCCCTAAAGAATATGGATCAGATTATGCTTTAGAGATTAATTTGGCTTATGAAATAAAAGATTGGGTACTAAAATGTAATTAAATTTTATTAGGAACTAATGTGTCTGATTTATAATTTTTCAAAGACTAAAATGAGTATATATTCTATTAAATATTTTATATTGATGCTGAATTTTTGTATGCAAATAACAAAATTGATAAGGAATTGATATTAATGAACACATAGTAATTTTTGTTAAAATAAATATTTGTTGAAGCACATTCTTATCTGGGCGAATAAAAAAGAAATTCGCATCAAAGTATTATTATCAAAGTGTTTGGTGGTCAACCAGTAATATATATAGATAGATGCACTAGAAGCTCATTCCTATTATTATATAAAATTTATTTTCTTCCATAGATTTCGTTGTTGATTAAGCATCAATTAGTGTTGTCCATGTGAAAATCTGCTTCTTTGTAATTGTGTGCATGATTAAAGCCAATGACCCCCAACAGAAACAAATAAATAACGGACAGCAGAACATTCTGCTTACTACTTTATTATTGTTTTAATAGAATTAAATAAAATTAATGTGTGTGAGGTAGGTCCATTCGAAGCATACATATACATACCATGATTTGAACCCCCCACCCTCCATCCATATCTAGAAGTCAACGGTCTAAAACAATTCAATCTTTATTCAACCAACAATTGAAATAATAATTGTTCCTGTTCCATTTGCCATGCCCATTATACGATTTTATTTTATTCCCAAACTCAATTATGTAGTTTGCGTTTTTGTATCCTTAATTTCTTGGTGGAATGATGAAATGTAAAAATAAAACAAAATAGGAGCCTCCAACTTCAATATCACGCTAACATCAAATAGTGGTGTGAATGTGCATTCAGTTCTTGCCGTGTAGGGAATGCTGACCATCACTACCTACACCTACGTCACATGCTAAACACTAACATTTTTTTTTCTCTCTCTTATTAACTATTAACATTTGTATGAAACATTAACTCGTTAATTAATTCAGCTCATGGCCTTTTTTTCTTTTTTTACTTTTTAGGCTTTTTTTTAAACTTTAACACAAATTCTTGTCCTTTTGAGATACTCATCGTATTCCATGCAAGATTATGGAACACGACTAAGTATAAAATTGACCAACCAATTTTCCTATGCATTGGCATATGCCCAATGCATATGTTGGGTGTGAGTATGTAGTGTAATAATATATTTGTTTTTTTTTATTGGAGTGTAATATATTTGTGATTTAATAATATCTACGATTGTGGTTGTTCTCCGCTTCATCCGTAAAATAAAAGTTCATAGCAAATATGGTTTTTAAGAATAAAAGTATTTTTTTAATTAAAAAGACATTTTTTTTATTAAATTTGAATTATTTGGATATGTTTTAAAAAAATATTTTTATTTAAAAAAATAAAATAAAAAATAATTTCTATTAATAAAATTTATTTTTCAATAAAACATAAAAAAAAATAAGATTATTTTCAAAAGCCAATCCAAAATATTCTTCAAAACTTAGAGAGCTTATGGCATGCTATATGTGTTCCCTGCACAACTCTATTTATTACAACTTGAAGTTATGCAAACGGCATTCATTTTCCAATTATATTAAGTTTCACAAAAATCCCGGATAAAAAAGGTAAATTCGCAGAGTTCATACTCAATATAGAATGTCATAACTGTCAAAACACGGGAATCATACTAAAAAAGGCAAAAACAATATAAATGTTACAAATTCTAATGGAATTTTAATATTTTCATCCATATAAAACCACGGCGAAATAGGAAATTCAACTAGTCAAATATATGAGAGAGCTTATGAGTTATGACGATGAATTGTGCCTTGTGTAATTATGTTTTCCATTTCCAACGGCTTCGGCCAGAAAAAGTGGCGTCTCAATTTGCCTCATCATTATTAAGCCCATTATAATTGACCAAAAATACAGGACTTCTCATTAAATTTTGTTCATGCATCAACTACATTTACGAGTCGCGTATTTCACAATTTAATTTACTTTATTAACGGCTTGAGTTGATATAGATGTTTAACTTATTACTTCATTTAAATAAGTGTGGATGATTCGAATTTCATCTTATACATACAGCAATTTATTTATTAATAAAATATTTTAAATAGAGTTCAAAATTGTGATAAATTATTCCCATAATCTGTTGGACTAAAAGATATTGTGAGAAAAAATTAACTTGGTTATTGTTTATATGTCAAACAATATTATTATTACAGTAGCAAATTCATGTTGTACACTTGTACATGATGCCAAATTTTTGTTGACCAAGTGAAATATTGATTGCGCAAATTACCTATGAGATTTCGTGAAATTTATTGTAATATATTTGAATGTTATATTGACTTTTTCCCCTTCTAAACCTACTCTAGGAAAGGTTAGTATTATATTTTTAGTAGTATTGACCTATGGATTTTTTACTTAAATAAAATTAAAAAATTATTGTCCTAAATAAAATAAACTCGTCGCATTTGTATCCCAGATCATGACTGCTATTTTTAATTTTTATTTTTTCTGGACTGTGACTACTATTAATTTTTTTTTGGTCATGGCCCAAGGCCGAAGAAGATTACGAACCGGGTCGGACAAACCCAACTGGAAAAGAAACAGATGGACCCTTTTGGACTGAATTTTTCTTTCCTGGACAAGTAACAGCTATTTCAATAATTTGTTTAGAAAGAAAAAACATCATAAGCAAATGCGGATTATGACTTTTGAGGCTAATTTGTTGTGAGAAATGGGCTACTAAACCTAACTCCCTTAGCATCAATTTATAAATTTTTTGGATAAAATACTGGGGCTAAGGCCTTAAGCTATAAAGAAAGAGATACAACCGATTAAAAAAGAGGCCCTGTTTCTCTACCAAAAAAAGAACTGATAAAAATAAGTGTAACGACATTACCAAAAATATAAAAATAAAAAATAAGTGTAACGACATACAAATACTGAATACATTATTCTTAAGAAGTGGTTCTGGGAAAAATTGCTTTAACAACTTTACTACAAGATTAACAACATTAATTAAAGTGCTACAAAATAGTAAAGATCCAACCATGCAACATTACTCAGCTACAAGGACGAATGAATTTAAAATATTAATAGTTTTATGAGTTAAGAATTCCAATAGAAGAAGTCAAGAAGAGCTTAAGGGAGTGTAGACATAAAACAATTTAAGTAAAAGAAAAAAAAAATTACAATGCATGATATAAACTTTCCCAATTCCTCTTATGTTTTTACATTCACAGCACAATATCCTGAGGATGTGTTAGCCAATAGCAAGATTTGAACACCTATACACCATTCATGAACATGCTTGATGCTTTTCTTCTTTTTTTTTTTATATATATATATGTTCTCACTTCTCACCAATTAGCCATTGTGTTTTCCATTTGTGGCACTGTGTCTTCCCAATCCAAAACAACATTTCAAGCACCAACAATTCTTGCAGCAACTTGGTGTTGAGCAGCAGCAACTTGGCATTGAACATCTCAGACTATAACTAGGACCTGAGCATTTTCCGCAGCAGCAGAAGCACGGTCCAAAACAACTCGACAATTTCGGTAGCCGGCAACACTTTGTGCAGCTTAGCTTACAGCACTTGGGACAATTCAAGGACAAGGAGTAACTCGGGCAGCCGCAGCTCAAGCAGTTCAGACACTCGCAGCTCGAGCATTTCGGGCATTCGCATGAGCAACTACTAGTGTTGCAGCCTCCACAACATGAAAAACAAGAGTTCGATTTCGGTTGCAGCTTCTTATTCTGGCGGATCTTCTTGAGGCGTTTTTCGGTTGTCATGTTTTCCATTTCTTGGACGAATTTCGATAGGTGGCGAATGTAATCGGGGTAAAGCTCCAGGTTGCAGTGGCCGCCTCCTTTGATCCACAACGGATCATACGTGTCCTTGGCCATTTTCCACAGTCCATTACCATGTAGCCAGTTGACAACATCATCTTCTGTACCCTGCAAAACAATTTAGCAATTAGTGTTAGCATTCAATCAATCACAAACATTTAGTTCAAATAGTCAAAAAGAATGATGAATCTCCCCAAGGCACTCTCCACTTGTTTTCCAAATGCATATTTCCAAAACAGGCAGCATCATAAAAGTTTTCAAACCAATTGCACTAAATAGTCTGAATCAAGGGGGAACAAGTTGCCAGAGAAAAAGGTTCAAGTTTTTAAAATCAAATTATAGCCTATGATGGAACATCACACAATTATTAGTCAGTAGTTGAAAGACAATATAAAACATGAACAAACAACTTGGAGAGAACTTGAAGTTTATCTAATCATAGTTCCTTGTGAATAAGGAAATCTGGCACGACGACAAGAGTAGTGCATGTTGTCTTTTTCTCATACAATGAATGAGAAGCTCCAAAATGATAGAAATATTATAAACAGTGATTTGTTTGTCTAGTACTTCGTTTACATGTCGATAGAAACAAATGCGAGAAAGCAACAAAACAGTATCAGAGTGCATCACTTACATGTATCACCAGTACAGGGCACTTGACCTTCTTTATTTTGTTGATGTTCTGCATGATTTAGAGCACATGAGATGATGCAGGAAAACATATATATATATATCACATAATATCCTCTATCCTAACTTCTTAAGCCATATAATAATAAAGTTTGGCACTGAAACTCAATCTAATTCAATTTGTGAAATGTCAGCCATCACTTAAAAACCAAGACAAAAGAAAATTTGGCTTTCAGAAAATATCCCTTTTAGTCCATACATGTTAAAGTTAACATCAGTTTAATCGAAAAACACTTTTCACATCAACTTAATCCTAACAATTTTAAGTTCTCACATCAATTCAGCTCTATGGTTTGAATTTTATATAGATTACCTTATAAATATCAAAGCAAAATGTGAACTTCACGTGGCAGAGAACTCTAAGGCCAGAAAGAATGCCACTGTGTAGAACGACGCCTCTCAACCTCGGCAATTTAGCCGCCAAGTGCAACGTCGGTCCACTGCCAACTGATTGCCCATACAAGATTACATCTTCCTGGCTTACTCCGTATTCAGTCTCGAGACATTCATATATCGCCTCTATGTCTGCATAGGTGCTGGATTCACTAGGCTGCATAAAATCAAAAGTACTTGTATTACACATCAAAGACAAAATTTTACATTACTTCTAAATTCAATTGCTATGCACTGTAGTCTAAAGAGATAGCTTCATTACACAAGTCAGAATTATTTCGATCGTTATATAATTCAAAGCATACCATCAAATAATCTCCAACCGGAACAACCACTACCGTGGACAAAAAGCAAGAAAATAAACATCAAATGACAACACCATAAAATAAATATTTTGGTGAGAATTATGCTTCTCTCTATTTCTTTCTTTTCTCCCCCTTTCCTTTGGACCGAGAATAATGATCCATGAATATAACAGAACTAAACACTGTTGTATTTTCCAAAAGAATGGCCTACCTTGCCAGTAGAGGCCCCATATCCAGAGTAGTCATATCTGCAAAATAAAAACGTTAAAGGAAAATATCAACTTCAATTCAAGTCCAGAAATGTTGGCCCTGAAACATTAAACTTGCATATATAATTTTTAGTCCATCAATAATTGTTCACATGAATCTCCAAATTCAATTCAATCAACTAGCTTTACAAACTGAATTGACTCATGTATATATATGTAGCCAGGTTAAGTCAATTCATAAATTAAATTGATGTAACTACATATATTCTAACGATATGTTTGGATGATACTAAACAAGCGAAAAGCTTTGGCACTGGTCCTACTAGGGTCAAGACATGCCTTCCCAAATTGTCCAAAATTGGAGTGATATTATAAAACAAAAACACTATGTAACTCAAAAATGTAAACATTATAGTTCTTTATTTTTTCTTTATAAACAAAGGTTAATAATATACTCCCTTCGTCAATAATAAGTGTCGCATTAGTACATGCAGCAAGATTCAATGTATTTAGATAAAAATTGTCTAAATACATTAAACTTGTTTTTCATGTATCAATTTTGTAAATGCGACCATTATTATTAGACGAACGGAATATTTAATTATTGACATGGTGTGTTTATTATTAACCATAATTAATCACCCAAACAGGAAGGAATTCTGTTTTCTCATTTTGTCCCTGGGCATTGCAGTCCATTCTTACTAATTAATTTCCATTAACATAGAAACATCCAAACATGGTGAAACTAAATTTCAAAGGCCAAGAAATTGACCATATTAACATCTCATGAAAAGTGTTTACACAAATGTAAGTATGTAACTAATGAATGTGGAAAGTGGAAACCACCAATTAATATTTAATAATAATAAAGAAAAGAGAAACTAAGATTAAAGAAAAGGACAGAATTTTCCAAGGTGAAAACTATATTACTCCAATAGATCATGTACCACAAAAGGAAACTCTTAGTCCTTTCCTTCAGAAATTAAAAGAAAAAATAAAAAGAAAGGCAAATGAATGAGCGGAAAAGAGAAAACACCAAGAAAACGCTTATGCTATGTCTCAATCTGTATATATAGAGAGAGGTAAAAACTCAAGTACCTTTAAGAGATTGAGAAAGAAAGAAAAAGAAAAGGTGAAAGTGTGTGAAATAATGGAAGACAAGGAGAGGTCAGCAGAAGATTGTTACGGAATACCAAGAAGAAACCACAAAAATACAAGCTACTTTTTTTCACCTCTTTCACTTTTTTTTACTTTAATTTTTTTCATTTTTCATTTTTTTTTTTGGGTGCAAAAACCCCCAACTTCATTTACTTACTAACTTTCCGCTTTAGTTGAAAAGAGATAGTAATTGTTATAAGTGTTATTCTAACTTGAAACTCAAAAAGCATTGACATTGGCGTTTTCTGATTCACTACTCCCACTCACATACACTCTCTCTCTCTCTCATTCACCTACCAGATCTAAAGAACTAACACACGAGGGTAACTCATCAAAAGTCCAAATTAATCTAAAGCAAAAGATCAAATTGTTTTTTCTTAAAAAAAAAATAGATTTCATCTCAGATCTATGCAACACTGCTAGATATATTTTATTTAACCCAATAAACAAAATTTTTTATATTAAGACAAGAGCATAGGAAGTAGGAAGAAAGAGATAGGAGAGAGATTACACATGGCAAGCGGGTTAAAACAAAAAAAGGGATGGGTCAGTGAGTAACGTGTGAGTTCTTTGAACGAAGTGAAGAAAATGTGAGATGAAGAAAAAAGAATAAGAAAGTAAGAAAGAAACAAAAAGGCCATGGTAATGGAAGAAAAACATTTAAAGAAAAAGAAAAGGACTAACCCCATGAGATTAACTCTGAGATTGACCTTGAGTTGAACGAAGAGATCATAGAGTTGACCCAAGTCAGCAGCATTGCCATGAGAATAGAGGAGAGTGAGGCGAGCATAAGGGTTCCTGAGATAGAAAGCTACGATCTTGTTACCATGTTTAGTGTCAACAAGGAGAACGTCCAAGTTGGTGTCGTCGGCGTGTGGGATCGGAGCGGCGGTGGAGACCACGGTGAGCTTGCCGTCGTGGTCCCTCTTGTTGAGGTGGTAGGTGGGCGGAGAGGGTGGGAAGAAGGCGAACTTTGAAGCTAAGTGAGACAGCATGCAACCCATTCAATTGAGTCACCCCCGGCCCCAATAAGAGTTTTTCAACAAGCTCACACTCATCAGTGCATCTGTGTTTCGTGGATTCTTCAAACCAACAAACACTCTCTTTCACCTCACAACGCTATTGGGTCACCCAATCACGTGCCAAGTTTTCAACTTACTTGCTTAATTAGTGCAGTGCAGTTACGTTGCTGCTGCTGAGTGCTATGAATGAAGAACTGGAAAAGGAAGCATGTTAGAGTGTGAAGAGTGGAGAGTGAAGAGTGAAGAGTGAAGAGAGAGGAGAAAGTAGAAAGGGGAAAGGGAGAAGAAGGACACAACACACAGCCAGCACAAGTGTCTAATTCTGGAAACACACTCTTATCATTTATTCACAAAATGTCTATTTTTTATGCTCAATTTGTAAATTCTGTACCTTCTTCAAAAATTTAAGTATTACTACTCTTAAAAATAATTCTTTTTACTTTCAAACTAGAATACTTTTCAGTTAAATCTTTATTATTTTAAAAATATCTCCTGAATATTAAAAATCAATTATCACATATAAATTACTGAAATATCAATATTTTTAATTTATTTAAAAATTTTCTTATTTTATTGGATTTAAATAGTTAAACTCTTCACATCAATATAATCAATTTTTAAAATTATTTTTTAATTATAAATATTAATTTATTTTAATTATTTTTTATAAAGTTGTATGTTAAATGTTATTTACAATGTTTCAAATACTTTTATGACAAGGAATAAATATTGGGTATAGTAAAAAGATGTGCTTCTCTAGTTTATTGTAAAAAAGTGGGTATAGAGTGATTTGTTATTGAGTATTTATTGAAGAACTTATTACATTCTGTGAGAATAAATAAAGTGATAAATTTTTTGCATCTAAAATCAATCATAAAATCATTTCTCTTTATTCATATATACTGCTATTATTTTATGTGCATGACTTCATAGTTGTCAGCTTCACAGGGAAGCAGGTCATTTTTGTATTTCTGAATCCTGATAAAAAAAACTGACATTTTTTTATTGGAAAATGATGCGTTCTTTTCTTCAAGAGTTTAGGAGTAGTATAAAACTATTTTTGTTTGTTTGTATATGGAAGGATTGAGATTAATTAACTCTTTTAAGAGTTTAAAAAGAGCTTAATTATTTATTAGCCAAGTGCTACATATATTATGCGCCTGGTAAGATATGGCCCACATTTTTTAAAAAAATGTTGAGTCTTGCCCCGCTTTATGATTTAATTAAATATATATAATAATATTAAATTTGAAACTAATTAAGATAATATGTTATATTAAAATTGAAATATCATATATTTAACTTTTAGAATTAGTATAACATTTTTTATAATTTTATATGAATAAATATATTTTAGATAAATAATTGTATAGCAAATTTCTTTTCTATTCTAGTTTTATATATATAGCATAAATAAGATTATATAAAAAATATAAATATACCCCTCCTTTTTAAAATATGACTGTCTTTTTAATTAACTGTACTACTCTCTCTTCCTCACATATTTTGATAGGATTAATATAAAAATTCGTCCATAGAAGATATATAATAATAAGTTCTCCAAATTAGTTTTTTAAGGATTTTTTAGTGATATTAAATTATTAATCTATAAAAAATATAATCATAATTCGTAAGTCAAATTAATTTTTTTATCAATTAAATAATGATATAATAACACATTAATTAATTATTTTATTATAGATGATATTGAGTTGTCATATCATATTACATTATTATCTAATTGACAGAAAAATTAATTTGACTTATAATATATTTTATATGAATTAATATGATTAATAAATTTTTAAAAAATAATTCAAAGAATAGATTGTTTTCGAAGATAAATTTAGTTATAAACCCAATTTTTTTTTATAAGCAGCAAGTTTGTTTGACAAGAAAAATAAATGCGTCATAATACAATTAATTCTCCTTGTAATAATTATTTTCAAAAACGGTGAAGATTCAAGCAAGTAAAAGGATGCAAGAATAATTCTCCTTGTAATAATTATTTTCAAAAACTGTGAAAGATTCAAGCAAGTAAAGGATGCAATCGAGGACTCAATAGTATGTATTTGGTGAATAGAACTTCATTCTTTCATTAAACTTGAATAGAGAAATACTTTTATCACCGAAAAGCCGTTAACAAGGTAACGTTTTTTTGAAGATTTAAAGAAATCATTTTTCACCCTTCGAGCTATCGACTTGAATACGAAATTACAAATCTTTGATACATAACATAGCAAATAATAACACCTGGATTTTTTTTTACAGAATGAACAAAATTACGCGTACTTTATCTAATGAATCAAGTATACATATGGATTATGCTTTTCCATAGACACATATATCCTTCTATCAGTTATATTTTATTTCCATTATCGAAAATGACGTGTACTTTTATTTATTTTTCTATAATTAACTATTACTTAATTGTACTTTTGTCCATTTTTGGTATTTTGCCATTAGTAATTAAATAAATTTTTTAGATTGGGTGGTAATATTACTTATTGATTATATTTTTGTTGATCATCATCATCATATATATATATATATATATATATATATATATATATATAATTA
>JASCZI010241731.1:95166-122716 GCA_036250425.1 Stylosanthes scabra
TGCCTCATTCATTCAGAAATCAAAATAATCAAATACAAACATAGAAGATAATTCATAATTACATGTGCAGTATATCCATGCCTTTGAACACACATAGTACATTTTTGCTCCATTATTTTTTCTTTTTTGAAATAGAAAACGTGATGGCTTTGCCAGCTAGCTAGATAGACGTAGATGAAATGAAGTAACCCCATTTTGGAAGCAAAGGACAATTCTACTGAGAGGGCAATTTGATGCAATAACCAAGAGCATGTGTAAGTAATGTGTTGGTAGATAATTAACACTCAATAATAATTAACAAAAAATATATATATTTACATATAAACCAAGAAAAATTCCAAAGTTTTCTATCATTTAATTTCTTGATTTATTTATAGAATTTTTATTCTTTTATGATAGATAAACTAAAATATAAATTTTAAATATTTCAGAATTATCTGGTAGCTAGCTCTTACTTGCAGCTACAACCTACAAATTAAAGCAACATGATCTGCAGATATAATTTTGTTTCTTTTATAAATATATATAGATCCAAAACAAGAATTATTACCAACAAATGGTAATAATATTATTCATGCGTTGAAGATTGGTAGTATATATGAGATTAAACAACACTTATTTAAAAAAAGAAAACTCTAATTCATTCTCTGGAAACTGATTGAGTGATTAAAATAACTTTTCTAATGTTCATGAGCAAATGAATCCGTTCCAGATCATCGGATGAAGAAATAGAATAAGAACGACTCATCAAATGAAGAAATAATACCTTTAAAGAAATGAAGAAATAATAGAGTGAATAATTGAACAATATGTTTGCCTTTCACACTTCATTATGTTACTCATGCAAATAAAGTGGAATCAATGTGTGGTTTCGTTTCCTTGCTTCATTATTATTATTAGTAGTAGGTGGATACCAAATTCAAAATTTAATAATTACTTTTATGCGAAGATATTTTTTTTGACAATGAATTATACAATTAAATTTTAGTACTTTATAAAAGTGTAATTTTTTCTAAAAATATTTTTTTTGAAAACCATTACTTTCTTTTAAAAGTCATGATTTTTGTAGTTAAATAAAAAATCTTAAAAGGATGATTTTAACATTTTTATTTGACGACTTATTATTATTATAACTATTAAAAACGAGAAATTTACGAGAGAGAGAAAAAAAAAAGACTACCACACCAAGCCAAAATTGAAACACGAAAAGACCACCCATATCGGCTCGGGGAGTTCTAGATTTTTTTTCCTCACTATATTATCAATTATTTTATTCATTTATCGTATACGTAATTAAAATGATTAGTATTAAATTATTTTTTCTTTACACTCAAATTTAGTCCTAAAAAAGTTTTATTTATTATGTAAAAAACTTCGTGTAAAAATCAAATAAAAAAATATAAGATGAGAAGACACTACATTCAACTTAAAATATTAAGGTGTCAAGTAAATGAATCTCTCATCTTATAAATTTTTCACTTCTTATTCTCAAAGATATGTGACTAATCTCTCACACTTGAACAACAACACCATTACACCATGGTATATTGAGTCTAGGTTGCACTAATTAGTAATTACACACTATCAAAATGTTTGGATAATATACGTGAATTAATCAAATAATGCAGCAAATTCCAAATAAATTGTTGACATAAAAATTGTAATGCATAATAATGGGCATTTTGTTAGATAGAGAATGTTGGGTCTTTGGGAAACATATGGTTCCCAATAATGTCATTTTTCATATACAAAACTGAATGTGGAAATAATCAGTTTTTATTTTGACTTACATTATTTATGAATACATTTTAGTTGATTAAGGAACAGTGATTTGCATACGAACTGTGATTGATTTGTTCATAATGTATAATACTATGCATCAATAAATCCAATTGGTTAAGTAACTGTGATATCATGTGTCACCTTATTAAATAGTTAGGGTTACAAAGGGGGTCCATAGTAATGCTCTGATCTAAAATAGGGCCCAAGTAGCCAAATACTTCCCACATAATAACAAATTCTGCCTCTATTTGTTTGATTAACAACAAACACCAACATGATATTATTTTAACGCTAGATCAATCGAAAAAGCTATTGAATATGTTTTTGTGGCTCTATTTTGCCTAGCTAGGAGCCTAGCAAGATAATTTTAAATTTTATGAATATGATTTTTCTTTTTTTTTTTTTTTTTTGTGTGTGCGCAATTGAAAAATTCAAGGGGGAAATGGATTATTATTATTATTATTATTATTATTATTCATGATGTACTAATCAATTCATGATTTGTTAGATTTAGATCGAAAAAATGAGTAAAAAGGAAAAAAGAAAAAGGCAAATCATTTTGCTACTGAAAGAAAAGAATAGCTTATATGTATAAAAAAAGTTAACTATTTCAGTATTATCATAATTGTTTACCAAATAACGCTACTCAAGTATCAAATATTCTTAAATGTCAAAAAAGAAAATATTTATCTCAATAAAATTTTTATTGTTCTACTAGAATTTTTTCTCGTGTTTTATTAGAGTTTTTTCTTGTGATTTAATAGGTTTTTTTTTCGTGCTCTAATATTATTCTGCTAGAGTTTTTTCTTATGTCCTATTAGGAATTTCAGATTTTTTTTTATATCCTAATAAGATTCTTCTAGTGTTTTGTTATAGTTTTTCTTGTGTCCTTAATAGGATTTCTATTAGAGTTTCTTATATTCATTTGGAGTACACAACAATCAATGATTTTGTGAAGACTTATTTGAATAGGCTTTGTTGGTAAATCTATTTCATATTGAATAATGGAAGCTGATTTTAAAATCATTTGGATTATTTCTCAATTTACTGAGGTGGAAGACGAATCGTTAATTGATGTCGAAAAAAATATGAGAGAGTATTTTGCAAGAAATTGTTAGGGTTTGAGGAGACCCCTAAAATTAAAGGTTTTGATAAACGATTTCTACATAATCCTAACTCCTGAGAGTACTACAATAAAG
The DNA here is from genome assembly GCA_036250425.1 of Stylosanthes scabra. Taxonomy (NCBI): domain Eukaryota; kingdom Viridiplantae; phylum Streptophyta; class Magnoliopsida; order Fabales; family Fabaceae; genus Stylosanthes; species Stylosanthes scabra. The sequence goes on from JASCZI010241731.1 coordinate 98,148, forward strand.
CTATTTACGACTATCTCCCAATGCATCAACACTTCTTCGAAATCGCATCTCCTCCAAATAATTGTTGTCTCCGTCATTAAAATCAACCTTGAGTTTTAAATATATCACATTTCTTAATCTTCTTTTAAATTGTCTAAATTGAACCAACTCTTATGTATTATTTTTTCTATTCAGTGAAATGAAATACCTGCCTTTGATATAAAAAATATCAAATATTCTTAATTTTAAAATTTAAATTAAAAAGACGTAAATTACATTAACATTAATTATTTATAATTAAACTAGCCAAACATAAGGTTTTTTTTTCACGGTATCTATTTTTTTTTTTCGAGTCAGATACATCTCGACCCAAAGAGAAAAAATAAGTGAATTTTAAATGAGATAAATTAAATTTTTTGACAAAATCATCAATGTTAAATAATCAAATGGCGCTGAAAATAAAAAATCAAAACGATTCCAAGAAATTCCATCCAAATCCCCAAAACTATCCTAAAACATAATTTTCAACCAACATTTATTTGAGTGGACAAATAATCATCAGACCAATCGGACCAAAAAAAATTCATCTGACCAATCCAAATCCAAATCTAAATTAATTTATTAAACATGAGTCCATTTGCACGTATAAGTGCTGTTATATATAATCAATTATGCAAACAAATAACTATAAAATAAAAAATAAAGTAATTACAATTTTAATAATAAACATCAACATTTTATTGTTCATAATAATAGTACTTTTAGCTAATCGAAAAGTAATGGAGAGTTCTGATAGATAAAAGAACGAGTGAAATACCACTAAATGAAGCATCTTATAATAAAATCATCTGATTGTAAATTTTTAAAGAAAATATTATGTTATAAGTCTTACTTTATGATTAACATATGAAAAGGTCTCATAATATTTAAATTCTTTTATTACATGAGCTAACTTTTGAAATAATAATTTCCTTAAAGGACATTATTACATGTGCATTCACTTTGACGAAGATGGGGCAATTCAAGGCGGGGAGCACCGCTGAGATGGTGGCGCGTGTACCACAAGCGCTCCTGATTTATGAGCACATACATTTGGTTGAGGATAGCACTGAAAGATGAGATAGGTTGTGTGCATCAAATATATCAAAATCAAGATGATAAGATTGATGAGTGTAGCATGCACATATCACACATCACATTATATATGATTTGAAATTTGACTATGTCAATCTGGGTGGAATGAGGGTCCATCCATGGGGACACCACAGCACCCCTCATTCCCCTCATATGTCCCAACTTGTCTCCCTCCCTCTCCTTTCTTGCCACGTGTCTCACTATCAATATTCTAACATCTAATAATTTGGATAAACCAACCCCTAAATTAAATTATTAAGTTACAAATTATTTTAAAATTCATATATGTAATGTGTGTGAGAGAGAGAATGATCCATGTGAATGCAATATTTAAAGAAAATGAAGTGACTCAAAATGAATTATTTCAACAAGGTTCACTCATACTGGCCATACAGGTTATTTTCCAAAAGCCAAAATTATCTACTTTTAAGGACAATTAAACATACTTTATTTAATAAAGGCATTAATCACTGTAGCACAATTGACAAATTTAATCTTAATTACATTCTTTTTTTTAAGCCTTATTGCCTTGCTGGCGAATAATTATGGTGAGTTTTTTTGGTTCAATAAAAAAAATATCTGGGAAAGCAAGATAAGGGCATGCTTATTTCTAGTCTTAATTGCTTGTGTAATTAAACCAAATGAAAATTAATTATTATTTTATTTGTTTATTACTGTTTAAGGTTTTGAAATTTAATTAAATATTTACGATAAATTTCAAAACGAAAAATCTCATAAAATGATAAAACTTATCTTTTAGAATTTGAAACAATTCTGCATTTACTTTCGCTTTTTTTTTTTGGCTGGACTGTATTTTCCCATTTAAATAAAAACAAAAGTTAAGCTATATTAATTTTTTTGTATGACACTATAGTTTAATTTAAATTAATTAACTCTCACGCACACAACAAATTAAACAAGGCCATATATTATACTTAACTGGCTCTCATAACAAGATATCAACATATCATTATTGAGTTAAAGTTGGTATATGCACGTATTATTTATTAAGCAGCCATCCTTATGTGTTATTATTATTTTTTTATTTTCCAATGTATTCGCCAACCCAACAGGCCGATAGTTAATTCTCCGCGGATCTGAACTTCATTTAAGAATTTGTTGTTGGTTAATGGGTTGCTCTGTGTATAAGGCGGGATTCGAATCTCCGACACTTACTTAAGTGAATTACGGAGCTAACCAGTGGACCAATCCAAGTTAGTTGTTATATGTTATTGATATTTGGTTTTGATTTTAATATAGATTCGGTCTCTGTGTAATATATATTCTATTTAGTTAGAAGCTGTAATTGGCTTATTTGGCTCCTCGAAGGAACATGCACACTCCTCGGCAAGATTATGTTGCCACACTTTTGTTTATCGTAAGTAGTAAAATACTAATTCTATACTTGCATGATAATGTGACATTATTCGGAAGTCTCGTGCATGTAACCTTAATTAGGTCACTCACTTAATTTTGGTATTAATTAAATAATCACATACATCACCCTAAGCTTCATTTAGGGTTAATCGTGTCGTAACGTTACCACTGCCTACAAATATTCAATGGGGACCAGAGACGGATTATGTAATAAAATGATCTCGGAGATTTTAATTACAATATTTTAGTTCTCAAAATTAAAAAAAAAAAATTGCAAAAATCTTATGTCTACTGGGCAAAAAAATATATTGCATATCTGAACATTTGTAAAATTTAATAAGCACACATCCAAAATTCATATTAGTTGATTGTCAAATGATTTTTATTATTTCCCGAAATTGATCCTTGTGATTTCATAAAATCTTGAACTGAATAGCTCTAGTAGTATCATTCTTTGGGAATCTTCATGTACAGGGAGTTAGAAAAATACAGTAGGGTGCCCTCACCATTTCTCGTGTTTCACATAGCAAATTGAAGGATAATATTATTTTTATATTTGTATGGACACCACCACTTAGAATAATAAAAATTAGTAACATCAAGTCTTAGTGTTCCTTCTAGTTAACTAACTAGTACTATAGTTTTTTAAGAAAGCTTGTACATAAATTTATACGTACTTAAAAATGTGTGTAACTATAAAAATAAGATTGTATTTTTAATTTTTTCTCTATTGTGGATAACTTGATATATGATAGAGAACTTTACCCTAGCTGAAAATTGAAAGACATAGGGTAAAATGAACATCATGGGGCCTGGCTCGATTCTAAGTGTTTTAAGTTTGAAGTTGCAGCTGTGGGACAGTGATGACATTGCTATAAAGAGCAAGTTGAAAAAAAAAATGCCTGCTAGCTATTCAAACTTGCAAACAAACAACAAAGTTGGGTAAATGGGAAATTCAATAATAGAAAAGAAGTTAAAATTGAGAGGAATTAAATGAAAAAATGGCACGCATATAGAAAAAATTTAGGTGAAGAAGTTAATAAGGAAGAAGAGATCAATAATGCAATGCCTCACTCCCTACCTAAGCCTTTCAGCCTTCAGCATGATATTAATGTAAATTTTACGCTTGTCAAATTTTTTATTTATCAATTTTTAATTGACTATTATTGAGGACTGAATTTTCAAAAATCAAGGAAAGAAAAAAAAAAAAACACTTGACCCCACTTTTACACTAAAACATCAAAGATAAAATCGTGAAAGGATATTCATCACCTAAACCAAAGTTGTTTTTTGATCATTTTGTGAAATTGGTTTTCCCCAAGGTGAAAGCAGAAGGCACTAAAAAGGAAAACCCTACATAGAGGAAAAGAGAAATGAGATGGAAATGCAATGAGGTGGAAGTGGATTTGTCTCATTGGGGTGGCAAATGTGTGCTTGATTCCGTAGAAGCATTGGCAGTGGCAATGTTAGGACTAGGACAAGCAACCTTCAATAATCAATTCAGACATTTACTGTCATTATTCTGTATCACTTTACCGTTTTCATTTAAAATTTACTCACATAATTTTTATTGCCTCAGCCTCAGCCCCCAACAAGTACAATGAAAACCGGCTAGAGCCTAAAGCCCTAAAGGTAGACGTCAACTATTAACAAGTGAGATAACGACATAAGCTCTCTCTCTCCCCCCTTCTCTCCTCTCTCTCAAACAGCCCAAGCATGTTCTTTACAAGTTGGGCCAAAATTTAAAATGTTTTGACCCGTATTCAAGTATAAAAAGGACCCACGGCAACCCAAGTTCAGCCCATAAAATGGATGTACTTCGATTGGTCAAATAATTAGCTAATTTGTAACTTTTAGATAAAACTCTGATTCGCGAAAGGTTAATCTTTTGGCTTGTCAAACTAGGGAGTATTAACAGGAAACCAAACAATTTGCAACACGACCCAAACTCAATCTAAAAAGGTTATAATAGGGTCAAACAATCATATATTGTGGAATGAATTTGGCTTGGAATTATACATGGAAGTAGTAATTGGCTTTCATGTATTCATTCAACTAGCAACTACACAAAATTGTAACTTACAAAATAATATCCAAATGTAGTATTCTTTGTTGTCAAAGGGACCGGAACTAAGGGACCTGTACAGTAAGCAGCTGAAATTGAACCTTTTGAAAAAGGTTACTGCTGAATTCAACTATGATCAAGGTATATCCAATTTTTTTTTAAAATAAAAAAAAATGCCTGCAAACTTCCATCCAGCTAATCATGCATTGGGTGTAAGCAGCAATAGGCAATTCCCTCTGCAATCTGGTGAATGAGATGAAATCGCTGGACATGCGTCACGTAAGGGAAAAAACATTTTGACCTTCTGCCGGGGAAAATAAATAAATAAAAGGATCAGTGGGAAAGATAGAATATTAATGTATAATTTTTCCAGATTAAAATAAATATCATATTATTCGGAGATCCCATTTACTTCGTTTCTATGCACTTAAATTAAATCATGTTAATCAATTTTAAGTTGTTTCCACCAAACTTTCAAGATGTGTAGTTATGCAGCTGCAGATTTCTAAGATTACAAAGTTTGAATTGTACCTGATTAGAAGAGAAAAGTATAATGAAGAATTCAGATTTGAACTAGTTCCATGGCTGTGACAAAGAGACTTTAGGAGTTGACGCTTGTAACCCTTTTTTGCCATGTACTGCAGCTTTCAGTACATTATATTGCTCAGTCACAGAATCATACAGAGCTTTTGTATATGCATCCTTAGCCTGCTCCAAATATAATCCATATCAATCAAGTTAAACATGGAAAAGAACCTAGGAATCTACTTAAGTGAAAATTGTGTGCAGGAGCAATCTCTTTCTCAAATTTACAAATCGACAATAGGTTATTTCAACGAGGAAAACCGGTGGAGTCAATGGCAAATAATAAATCTAATAAACAAGGGTAGTGAAAATCCAGGATATAAAATTTAACAAACCTGCTCAGGATTTCCACTTGCAGAAAAGCTAATCGGTGGAGCCACAGATAAGGCAGTCCCATGGAAGGATATAATTCTTTTCTCCCCAATCTTTTTTTCAACCTGAATATATATAGAAACATATTATTATAAAATATCGATAAAACAAAGAACAATGAACCAAATTGGACTCAGCAAGACTAGAACTTCCATACCGTTGCTGGAGGGGGCATTATATCATAGCACAGTAACGACATAGGATATATATGAGCAGGTGGACCAGAATTCTCAACAAGCCTTCGCATATTGTCTACTGAAGCAGGATCAAAGGGTGCCTAAATGCTTTATATCAGTAATGGAAAGATCATAGAACTGGCAGTATAATAAACAAAGGAAGTTGTGCACAAGGTTTGTTCACAACTTCTCATTTTCTGATACAATTCCTAATGTTCATATTTTATTTTACATGCAAAGGAGAAGAAAGTAACTGTCTGAACAATAAGCTAACTTTTCCAGAGTTGCTAGACTGCATTAGCTTTATAATAGGCAAAGAGAATTTCTCTATCACGGTACCAACTTAATACCCTTTTGACCTTGAAAACCACCCTCAATATTTTTCCTAGGTTTACACATTTATCTGACAGTCTTAAGAGAATCCATGCAAAACTAATACAAGCATAAAACAACCTAAAAGTCAGCATAAGAAAGAATAGCCACAGGACAACAGGAGTTTGAGAACCCTTCAAAGAAGCATTAAAGATTCTATCCGTGAGTGTCAAGACAAATAGCTTTCTGTTCTACTAGTCCACATTATTAAGTTACATAACATGTATCATGTGCCTAAGATATGATAACTTCAAATAACTGGGACTGTAACACACTTTTTTAAATCTCATTTTAACAGGAAAAATAACTTACTGGTGCAAATTCTCCAGTTTTTGGATCTGCTCGATCCCTACCACCACTTGGGGCAATCCAGATTATCTGAGATCCACGTCTGTACCAAAAAGCAGAACTTTAACAGCTAAGAGCCAAAATAGTGGAAATTTAGCCAACCAATAAGAACAATTAAGTGAAGAAATTCTCTACAGTTACTTTTTATATTTTCCTTTAAGAATTATATTTAAATTTCTATTCTTATAGATACCTAGAATACATGGGCTAAGATTGATAAGCTACAGCCTGAATTTGGAATCTGTATAGAAACAGCTAGTAACTCTAAATTAACAGATATACCTTAAAAGCACAGCCATCTCCTTCAAGCTTCGTGTATTTGCACTTTTTTTCATCTCTAATTTTGATGGGTCATCAAGCATGTGCTTTTTAGAGTATACACAAATCAGATTCCTATAAAAATAAAGATTATTAAGTCAACTATATTTATTGGAAATAAACATAAATGGACATAAATTTCAAATTTGATAAACAGAAGTATAAAATAAACCTGCCAATACTAAAGGGCTTGCACAGCGGATCAGTAATAACTCTATCTCCCGCTACATAGGTCTGCATAACAATTGGCAGAATTCAATTACTTCAGCAGTTATACATGTACAGTAAAGACTGTTAAAACAAAACCATAAATATTTAAAATTAAAGAAAACAATTACCATGTTTTCAGCAAGATGTGGGGTCTTTTTTTCAATTAGCAATGCAATAACAGCAGGATCTGCTTCAGTCTGGTGATTTGACATCAAGATGATATTTTGTCCCTGCAGTAATATTTCAGTCTTAGAATTTCCTTCCACATCTATGAAAATGTTAACAAAGGGAAAATATACAGCAATCAAATAATTAAATAAATAACCCTATGGCATTAAGCAAGGATATTAGAAATTGTAACCTTCTTAAGTTTTTCTTCCATTTCAACAAAAAGGGGCATGTTGCCAACATAAGAATTTCTGCAACAAAGATGCACCCAAATTAGGAAAGCTGAGGCACATCAAGATGGACATCATATTTTCTTTACAAACTGATTATCAAAGAGCCCAAAAACTTTGAGAATGGAGTTACAGTTTGCCACATTGCATGGGCAACACAAGTCTATTGGTTAAGTAAATGGCATGAATGAGATTTACTAATAATATAATGGTTGTGCATAGAAGTTTGACGAACCACATGTTAATAGTGTTAGCACTGAATTATGTTTTATATACAAGTGTAGAGAACTGTAGATGTGTATAGCTTGTAGCACAGGCAAGCCTAAGGGGCAGAGAGGTTATTCAATCTTAAGTTAGTTATCAAGACTGTAACAGTTGTTATAGCTATCCTATCAAGATGTCAGATTAGTTGCAACCACGAATATCTAATCGTCTTTACTCTCTTACTAGTTTACTCAAATTACGTGCAGTTGATAAATTATTAAGGTCAAATAAGTAAATCAAACATGTTGATATCAAGCATAAGAAGAAGAAACGCAAGTTTTAAAACTCACTTGAAATCAATTAAAGGGCGGATATAATTTTGACCAAACGTGTAGTAGTCGAAAGGCTCTCTCTTTGCTTTGTGGTGTGGCTCAAAGACAAAAGGATCCTATTCAAAACATAAAAAGAAGAAAAGAAAAAAAGAAATAAATACAAACCTTTGAGCAGGACATTCATATAATGCAGGGGAAATATCAAGCTAAACATGCATATATTCCAGATGCATGTCTAAATATAAAAATTCTATGGGCATGAAAACAAGCAGCACAGCTTATATGAGAATTCAACCTTACCGTCACATCCAAAAATATGCGATCCAAAAAAGCAGACATATTTGACAACACAATCTCGTCTGCCTTGGGATTTCCACTTTTGACAACCTGAAATGTGAATACAAGTACAGGAAGCGTGTCTAAGTTTTTTAATCCTTTTAAATGCCAGAACAATAAATTGCTTTAATTATCATAAAGATTATCCATGCTATGCCAACTGGGGAATGAATAAGAGAATAATAAATTGCTTTAGTTATCATAAAGATTATCCATGCTATGCCAACTGGGGAATGAATAAGTTTCAGGTAATTAAGCAAAGAATTAAAAAGTATTTCAAAAATTTAAAGTGTAATAATTCTAAAAGTTGCACCTGTTAAAGCAAATACTGAAAACCACGGTAGATAGGAAACCATTTGTAATGCAAGTGCATATACAATGCAACCTTTTGTCTTTTCTTTTCTTTTTTTTATTTACTGGAATATCAGGTCTTCTATGTATATCCATTTGACTAAAAATTCAGAGTTAAGGAGCTCTAACACATTCCCACTTATATTCACATACTATACAGCAACACTTCACCAATGAGAGATGGTTTATCTTCCTAAATTCTAAACAAATAAAGTATTGAATGTTTTTATGTTCTCAAGGCATTGAATAATTTCCTTGTTTAGGAATTAGAAGGATACTTAGTTTTTGGGATGGTATATTTGCCATGTTCTCCAGCATACCTAACACATTTTCTTTGCAATTCCTCTCTTTTCTCTATCTCTACCATTCCTAGCAGTGTCCAATCTCTGAACAACTAAAGAGACAGAGAGGAGGTTTCCTTTTTTTTTTGTTCAAACTAATGTATTCAAACCATTTGCATCATAGCAAGTAGGAGTAACACACAGTAATATACATAAACAATCGATCATGCATCAATGTGTAAAGGCTGAAGCAAACAAACAAGAATAGATTACAGCGCTGACAGACACAACTATGATGTTATCCTCAAAGCACATTATTTTGGGAACGGAGATTCGCTGCTTCACTTCTTAAATTTTACGTCAAGAAAAATATCCAGGCTTAAAAAAGCATGCTTAAAATTGAATGTTAAGTTAAATTGAATGTAAAGTTAAACAACAAAGTGTGTGGAGGATGCTCGTGTATGTAAAAATAAGAGATAAACTTACTGCATTTTTATAGTTATTGTACACTTCTTCCATCCCTGCAGCAACATGAGCAGGCAGACTTCCTGATTGTGCTTCCTTCTTTATTCCAGAAAGAAGCTCTGCAAATAAACAAGATCAATTTTCAGGACAAGATACACTAGTAAAGGCAGTGGAAGAAAGATTGTAGAAGCAACTGAAAACTCGTCAATGTCAAATTTTGCCTCAAATAATGATAATAATATTGATTCTTGTATCTACATCTCAAGACTAATAAACAGAGTCTTCCTATCTTAGTACACTGCAGTCCACTGACAGGAAGGCCTATATTTTGCTTTCCCACTAGCTCAACAAAACTAAAAGTAGCAAGCCTTATAATTTTCACTTGTCAATTTGTAGTCATAGGTTCTAGTTTTAGTTCTCATTTAGGACCACCTAAACAGTTCTTATATAAATTAACTGTAGTCTAAAATATCTATGCATGATTTATCCTCCTTCTGTCTCAGTGTCTCTTCCTATTAGGAATTATACGATTAAGAACCAAGAAGTGCATACAGATGTATATACAAAAAAGGAAAATAAAGTATCATAGAACTGCCTAATCATTTACCTAACATCACAATATAATTATTTTAATTCTTCTCTCCCTTTCCCATGCCAAGCTGGAAAAAGTGCTAGATCCTAGCAGTTAGTTATAAATTACATAATCAAAAAGGTTCAAAACCAAAAACAGCAGCTGGCGCAGATAAAAACAAAAATCCCAAACCAAAAGAAACCAAATTAAGTCATCACCAAACCATAACAGCATACATTAAATTAAAAACACAATAACAAAATAAAATAAAATAAAATAAAATACACCTGCCTAACAAACCCAATCATCAAATCCATTATCCATACTTCCATTCATTGTCACACTTTCTCGATTCATTCCAGCTCAATAATAATAATAAATAAATAAAAGGAAATGATAAGGAGAAAGAGGAACCTTGTTCAGAGCGAACGTTGAGGAAAGTGCGGGAAGAGACAGAGGCCATTTTGGGAGGAGAGACGAGGGAGTCTTGTGCCTTAATCTTAGGTTTGAAAGAGTAGAGAGAAGAGGCGCAGTAGCAAGAACAAGAAGTATGGTAAATGGAAGAAGAAGCCGAAGAAGCCGAAGAAGAAGGAGGAGGAGGCTTGGAAGAAACCCTAGGAACGAAGAATGTGGGAGAAGGAGAATGAGAATGAGAAGAAGAAGGAGCTATGGTGAACACGGTAAACAAGCCCTGAGCCGCACGCTGAGCGGTAGACCCGTTCATCGTTTCGTTCCGTTACGCAGTGAAACAGAGAAAAAAAAAATGAAAAGAAAGAAAGAAAGAAAGAAAGAATCAAGAATGTGAGAGGAAGAGAGAGAGAAAGCTTTGTGAGGGAGAGAGTGTGTGATTGGCGGGCTCACGTGCTTTTCCGTCTTTTAAGTGGGACCCTGCGCTGCCACAGTGGGAGCCAATGGTTTTTCTAACCAACCCATGTATGACACGTGTCCGTCATTTAACGGACCATACTCCCTCAACGGATAAACCCTTCTATTTTTCTTCTTCTCTCAACTTTCCTTTCTTTGAAGCAATCAATTTCTTGCAAAACTAAATAATATATACTAATATTTAATCCCAATAGGCTAACACTTGATTTTTTATTTTTATTTTTATTTTTTGCTCTTGGCTACCACTTGATTTAGACATGAGTTTTGTAAATGGGAAGAAAACATTCACCTAATTAAAATAAAAACTGGTCTTTGTCAAAAAAAAAAAAAATGAAAACTGGTCAATGTGAAATACCCATTTTTTAGTTCGTATAAAATTGAATTCCTATTGACAATGTGTGTTTTTCATAAAGGGAAACAGTCAATTCCATTAACTTCTTCTAGATTAATCAAATAGTTTTTTCGTTTGAACAAGGCCAGAGTCCTAGATATTTAATTGTGTTAACTGATTGAGAGTATAAGAAAATGGGAAAAATGAAACGAAAAGTTTAATTTATTTTGATATAATTTATTATAAAGAATTTAAATAATATAAACAAACATATAATATCCTAGACACCAAAAAAAAAAACATATAATTATCCTATTATCGCTTTAAATATTTTACATATATACTAAGTATAAGCTTTTTTAATTAGTTAATTTTTTAATCATCATACTTCATGTAAACATTTTTTAATTGCAATTCATACTTAAAATTAGTTCATAAGACTTAATTAAATCAAAATCGATACACTAAAACAAAATCTACATGCAGCCCCAAATAAATTACCTTTAAGATATATTTTAAAAGTAACTTATATGATATAAATATAAATGATAAAAATGTAGATTTTATTAAAAAAATGTGTGGGTTCATATTTATATATTACTTTAATTTTTTTAAAATATAAAATATAAAATTTGTATTATAAAAAAAATTTATATATATATATATATATATGAATTTAGATTTATATCGAATATATATTTTTTTTTCCCTCTAACCCTTTGTTTAGAGATTCATAAAACTCTCTTTTTTTAGTGAATAAAAACTATATTTATTTGGTAAGCTAAATATGCGTGCTTATGTGCATGTGGTGGTGTGTGTATTCATATTCAAGAGAATTGTGTATCATATCATTGTTCAACCTTATCCACATGCAGCTCTAGTAATATTATTCATACATTAAATATTAAATAGTAATGAATTTGCATTGCAAGTCGCTTTCTTTGAACCAAATGTCACAATTAACATCGTGAGAAAATATTTGACTAAGACAAGTTTTGTCTCCCTCTATTCTTTCTTGGCTTGCATAGTGTGATGGATGATACAACGCGCTCTACCTTCTCAACGGTACACGTAGTTTTATCTCCACCAACAAATAATGATTCATATTGTCACTTTTTACCAAACCCCACACACTACACCCTACAGTCTACACTACATAATTCTTATACGAGATTAACCTAACATTATTTTATCATTATTATTGTTGTACATATAGTGGTAGAAGTTTAGGTAAATTTAGTTTATATTTATATTTTTAATATTTTCTGTTTTTATAATTTTATAAAAAGAAAAAGAAAAAAAAGAAACTGTTACGAGCAATAAAATATGAAAAAATCGTCATAAAAAAACTAGCTCATATGATGAAAAAGCCTAAGATTTTTTAAGGACTTTTTTTCACTCTGCTTTTTGCTGGTTAGATCCCTTCATAGGTAGTTCTTTCTAATTTGCCGACTCTCAACGAGAGCATCATTGTTACGAGCAATATGACTTTAGAAAAACTATCATCACAAAAACTAATTCATGTGGTAGAAGAATTTAAGATCTTATAAAACTCTTTTTTAGATGTTGGTCTTCTAATGTGGGTCTCGTAATCAAAATTACTGAAAAAAAAAATAATTATATTGTCTTTATTATCTTCTTCTTTTATTCCCAAAAATTTAGAAAATGAAAAACGTTGAAAATAAAACTCAAGCACCCTTAATGATAATTAACTTAAACCATCATTTTTACAGTGTATTATAAGATTCTTCCTTCTCCATATTTAATTCATCACAAAAAAGGTGTGTTGGTACCACCAAACTAATTCCATTCGAATCAATATTATCTGCTATAGTTGTCTTTATTTGAAGTAACGTATGTGGCTGATAAAATGGATGCATTAGTGTCCCATGGTTTTGTATTTCTTTGTTTTCTTATTGTTCGCATTTGGAAACACCTTTTGTTTGGAAGTTAATATTAAATTAAATATTAATTAATAGAGAATGGCCCATAGTGGGCACTGAGCAGCAGTTTCCCTTACGTGGACTCTGTATTAGTAACTTAGTAGTATGCCGTTTATAAACAAAAAAAAAAAAAAAAAGAAGAAAAAACTTAGTATTATTCTGTTTTATGTTAATATTTAGAGAAAATATTTAAATTAGTTTCCGAATTTCAAATTAGATATCTCAGTATTTAGTAAAAAAAAATTGAATTTATCAAGAATTATTTTCATCAAGCAAAATAATCTCTCTACTGATTTTCATAAAAAAAATTGACCGATTTATTTATATGAAATTCTTTCTTTTTTTTTGGTATTATCTGAATGCAATTCTCTTTTTACAAGAAAGAGGGGCCTAGGCCCATCTGAAAGCAATTCTTTTTTTTTTTGTATTAATCTGAATGCAATTCTTATTCTTTGTGAATTTTATTTTGGGCCTCAAATTCTTGGTGCTGTCGGTTGTAGAAAACGTCAAAATACCAAAGTCGGTTTGTTGGAAGTCCATCCTCTGGGGAAAGCTTTTCATATTTTATTATTTTCTGAATAAAATTTTTTTCCTTTTTGTTCAGAGTGACTATGCCAGTTTGTAATACCAAAGAAAAAAAAACATTATTACAGTTTGTTTTGGGTATTTTCAAGGTTTCATCTTCAACTTCTTTTTGGAAGTGGATCTGCAGTCTACATGGTCCAAAATAACATTCTCACCAACAGGCCACAACCAATTTAGCAAGAGAAATAAAAAAGCACCTTAATGTCCAAAACTAAGTTTACCAAAAAATGTCCAAAACAAAAAGCACCTTCGACCCAAAATACAAAAATGTATACTTTCTTTTGTAATGTAATGTTTTTTAAATTGGACTTTTTTTAGCAAAAAAATAATTGGATATTTTAATTCCCAAATTTTAAAATACACAAAACAATCATCAATGTTTATTTGTCTAACATATTAGAAAAATAATTCTAGACGTATATCTATTTTTTTCAACCAAGTCCAACTAAGTTGTTCACGCGTACATTGTGCAAACAGAAATTTATATGTACAACGAACATATTTTTATAGTTGACATGAACATGTTTTAAAACATGTTTGTTTGCTTTTAAATTTTTTGTTCGTTCTAGTAGTAATATTCTGTTTGTGCACGTGGGATGAGAGTGTGCAAAATTCACTTGGTTTGACTTGGTTGGAGAAAAGAGGTGTACATATAACATTATTGATATTATAAATAGTTTTGTATATTTTAAAACTTAAGAAATTAAAGTATTTAATTTAAAAATCTAAAGAATTGAGTTTGAGTACATATTCTTGGATTTCTTGCTCCACTGGTTTTGTTTACTTATAAGGAACGATAACCTTTAAATTAGCAAAGTAATTTATGTGAAATCGTGATTCATAATATTGCATACTTTAGTTTAAGTCCAGATATCCATGCTTCTAAGTGTAGAGAATATCACTTAATTCTTCGTTACTTAGAGTCGATGATCATTACTATAGTTTTTATAACTAAAACTCAAATATTCAATAATATAAAATTGAGTTAAATTAAATTTTTTAGCAAAGATAATAAGAAGAAAAGTTCGATCTTAAAGAAAAAGAGCAAATATCATTTGAGTTGTTAGCATTTTTTCTCCGTTATAAAAAGTCTCAAGTAAAAAAAAAAAAATTATTTTTTTGCCAATGATAATTTTTTCCGAAATTAATTTTTTATTCTAAAGTCTAAAATTTATTCTAAAAGATAAAATAAGAGAGAGAAATTGATAAAAATAAAATAAAATGGAAATTACATAAAAAGAAGAGAAAGAAGAGGAAGGAAATGGAAACTAGTGGGCATTGAAAAACGATGAGGACCCCAAAATTTCACAATACACATAGCGTGGTGGTTGTGAATCTTCCGTTTTAAATTTTAGTATTTGCGTCCTCTTATTCTTCTTCTTCTTCCTTTTTCTATTAACACTTAACACTGCAACAAGCTCACCTCTCAAGCTTTGTTCTCCATAAAAATGGCGTCTTTTCTCACTCTCCCTGCTATCTCCACACGACCCATAATTCCCAGTGCCTTCTATCTCAAGAGACCTATCTTTCAATCCCCACCCACTTTGCATTTCAAACAGAACCGGTTAGTCCTCCAACCCCCACACTTCCCAACAATTTTATTTTTTTATTTTTTGTTTTTCTTTTTATCATAATTTTAATGTTGCATGTTTCTCTTGAGCTTGCTGGAGTTGAATTAGTTATTTAGTTTAGTTGTGTTCATTATTTTGTTCCCCTTGTGTTTGAATTAAGGCTTTTAATTTCCCCCATTATTGGCTGATTTATAATGTTTTTGTCATGAATTGGATTGGAGTGTATGAGCATTTGATGATGAGTTAATAAAGCCCCTTTTGTTGTTAATTGCTAAACTTCTCTGAGTATGAATTTGTAATTAGTCTATGTTATGATATGATGCATTGTGTGTTTTGCTAACTTAATTGATTATCTGTGTTCTTAAAATTCTTCATGTTGCATGTAACAAAAACACTAATTTTTCCAAATATCCAAATTACCTTTGTGCAGGTTTTTTGTTAGCAGCAGTTCTGCAGAAACAGGTTACAGGGAAGATTCCAGGTCTAACACTATAGATGTTGTGGCTGATATTAAAAGTGAACGGGTATTTACAAATTAAATGTTCCAGTTTTAGTAATTTGATGTTATACATATTCTTTAGCTGAAGAATTGCTACTTAGATTAGAAGTCTTTGTTTGTAGATTGTAGTCTTAGGAGGGAGTGGCTTTGTTGGTTCTGCCATATGCAAGGCAGCAGTATCCAAGGGCATAGAAGTCACAAGCCTAAGCAGGTTTGTGATCTTCAACTTATTCTGTATGTCTATGTTTGTAGACATACATACACTTAATTCGGATTTCATGTTTACAGATCGGGGCGTCCTACTTATCCGGATGCATGGGTAGATCAAGTTACTTGGGTTGCAGGCATGCTACCTAAATTTTATACTGAACAAAATCTTAGTTTTATCTGTTATTTCAGATATTTATTGTGTTTTTCCTCTGTTACAAGTTTCTGGAGGGTGTTTGAGTGTTATGCCTAATGCGCAGGCGATGTTTTTTATGTGAACTGGGATGAAGTACTAGTTGGAGCGACTGCAGTTGTTTCAACACTTGGTGGGTTTGGTAACGAAGAACAGATGAAAAAGATTAATGGCGAGGCTAATGTGGTGGCTGTGAATGCTGCAAAGGAATATGGTGAGCCATATTATTTGAGTGTCACTCTGCAGTTGAATGCACTTATATGTTAGACTGTATTTTGTCCATAAACCATTGTGATCCTCTTCTGCATAAGGTATCCAATATTAATGATTATCTATCTCCTTTTGCCTTGCAGGAATTCCGAAATTCATTTTTATCTCAGTTCATGATTACAACATACCATCGTTCTTACTTTCATCAGGCTACTTCACAGGAAAAAGGAAAGCAGAATCTGAGGTTCTCTCTAAATACCCTAGTTCAGGTAAACGTTTTATGCCAATTCATGAACTCGAATCTAATTGGTATTTAGGCGTTGTAGTCAACGACCTGAAGTTCCAAACTAGAACCTATTTACAAATTATTCAATTTGTTGAAGGCTTGAAACGATTGTTTCTAATACCTTGACTCACAAGTAAGTGTTAGCTTTGGGTGCAATCCTTTCTTGAATCTTGTACACAGAATGCTTTGTTCTGGGTTGGATGATGATGGTGATGATTATTATTGAAACCTTAAAACACACTTATCGTTGCATGCTTTGATGGTTGACTTGGTTTTGAAATCTTGTTTCAGGTATTGTATTGAGACCTGGATTCATATATGGGAAAAGGAGAGTGGATGGTTTTGAGATCCCTCTGGATTTAGTTGGGGTGCCAGCAGAGAGATTTCTAAAAGCAACAGAGAACTTCATCAAACCATTAAGCTCTCTCCCTGCATCTGATATATTCTTGGCCCCACCTGTTAGTGTTGATGATGTTGCATTGGCAGTTATCAATGGTGTCTTAGACGATGACTTCTTTGGCATTTTCACCATTGACCAGATCAAAGAAGCTGCTGAGAAAGTGAGGGCATGATCCAAAATATACATGTGTAGAGAGTTACATGAGATAGAAGTTACAAATAACAATAATAATTGTACATTGTACATGGAATGCTAAAAAAAATGAGTCAATGATGGTGTTAAAAATTAAAATCTATTAAGTGGATTCATATCTTAGTTTATAATCTAAGTGAAATTATTTTCATTGCACATTAATAGGTTATCTTGCCTTTATAAATCAATATATCTGGAAGCAGTATTGATAAGTTTCAAATGTGTAAGAAAATTAAAATGACTTAACATGAGAAGGAGGGAGTATTACTTTACATCTGGCTTGTGGTTGCTTATTTTTTTTTTTTTTTGGCGACATGGTTGCTTATGATAACTTTAAAGCCAAACCTCAAATAAAAATAAAAATCTTCAAAAATAAAATAAAAAACAAATAATCTTAATTTGCTCAAACATTGTAAGTTGAAATTAGGATATTTCTTTCAATGCTAAATATGGATATTATCAGAGAATGGTTTACACATGTTAAGGTCTCTTGGCATTTGACACCAAACTCAGGCAACATATTCATGGTCATAGCAGAGGGAAAAATCCTGCTTTAAAATACACATCCAGTAAAACCGTGCTAAGAAAGCTTCACCCAAGGTATCATAATTTTATATGGAACCACCATACCAATTAGATCACACTGAAAGCATTTTCCTGATTTTTCTAAAAAAAGTATATGTAGATAAGTCACCATCTAACTAAAAAAAGTATATGTAGATAAGTCACCATCTAACTCTGTACTGATAAGAGTGGTGTGAAGAATCTTTTGCGTCCGCTGGAAGTTCTACTTTACTTCTCTATCTTTGATTAGCCATGGATTGTTCAGCAAGATACCTGCATCATCATAAACTCCAATTACCACAGTAAGAACAAGGCCAGGATATAGCTAGGAGTATTTTCAAAGGGACCAAACAGCTCAATAATTGTGAAACTTTGACAGTCTTTGAAGTAAAAACTAATAATTACAACACCTGTGTTAAGCAAGATCTAAAAACAATTGTGTTTTAAAAAGTTCAACAGGGAATACATTTGAATTTGATGAAATGGTGATTTGATAATTAACACTGAAATCAAAGTTACTTGCATGATAATGCATGCTAGAATGAAAACCAAACTTAGGTTTGTAAAGTTTAACACAAATATAAAATTTATAAACACTTACTTTCCAGTATAGAAGCCAGCAGAATACCAAGCATTCAAAACAGCAGTAAGATCAGTTCCTGAGCCACTAGTTTGTTTGGGTTCAGAAATTGTTCTCTCTTTCTCTGCATTTCATGGAGCAAACACAGATATGTCACAGTTATGCCATGTGTCATATGTACCCAAAAAAAAAAAATATAGTAATAAAACAATGGCATTTTTCTATATCGTACTATAATAATGCCATTTAAACACATGAAATGGTGGATGGAACTAATGCATTTGGTCCCCGATAAAATCGTACCAACCAAAGTGAAACAAATTATGTCAGGTACATTAGAATGAGAATCCATCTCTTCATTCACGAGATTAAGTTACAATAGTAAGCAATACATAATGCAAACAAGAAGAAAAATTTCAGTTCATGCTGAGAAAAAACACAAAATAAGCATGTAAGTTAGCATCCACTAGCTTCACAAGTGTACAAAAATAAAGTAGCATACTGACGGAACCAAAACGATTCCAGGTTTTACATCACTTAAAGGTGTTTATAAAACAAAGGATTTGCTAGTTATGGTAATACTATCAACTTATCTTAATTAATTGCATTGCAAAATTTCACATATATCTACTTGGGTAGCCATGCTTACCTTCATTCACATTAGAATCACCAGAAATGGTTGTTCTAACGGAAGACAGTGCCTTCTCTGCTGCTCCCATTGCTATTTTGTGGATTTTACCATCTTCACATGGAAAGGGCATTTTACGATCCATTTCCGCATGATGACTGTTACAAGGCTTACCAATACCTGATTCGTCCACAGAATAACCCGGAGCAGTTGTGCATGGAGCCATTGAACATTGGCTAAAACACGGGCAACATGTGCAAACAACACTTGGATCAGAAACTTGGTAAGGAGACATTGAATAATCCTGTGCATTGGAATATGGTACACCAGCACTAGTAGCAGTAGCATCATATTGGTAATTCCAAGCACCAAACTGATTAAGTTGCTCCCAAATCTTCAGCCTTTTCTCCTCAAGTTCATTATACTGTGAAACTAACTGATTATATTCATCCACGCCTTGTTCATATGCATAACCAGCAAGCTCATTTGTGATGCCTTGGCCACTTGTTGAATCCTGACAAGTTTGTTCAACCTGTGACTCAGCATGATGATTATCTCCCAATATTGGCACAGAACTAGTCTCGCCTAAATTAGATGTATCAGTAGCGGCAATATTGCTTTTCTCGTCAACATCCCTGTAATCAATGCACCACAATCGCCAATTGATAGCGAAAAACAATCGCACAAATACACATAGAAGAAAAAACAACTATTATCAAATGATTCTGTTCCTTTCATTGACATCAATAACATTTGAGATACAAAACCATAGTTATTAGAAAGCCGGCATAGGAATAGATATGTAGTTATTTTGATATGCAATACCCTGCATTTGTATGATTAAATTACAAGAATCCTGTCTACATTATACAAGTAAAAGATAGAACCAAAGTTGCAAAGTAGAAAATTCGTTATTCTTTAAGAAATAGACATAATGCCTAGTTTGATCCCAAAAATTCTCAGCACTCATCAAAATATTCCTGGCTTTTGGTTGGTCCCTTAATCTACAAATTGTGAATCAAAATAACATGAACTATCAATTAGAATAAAAAGGATGGTTTTGCAATAGTTCCAATTCAAACAGTTTTCTTTCTACCTTGCAGTGTCAAGATTTCGACCATTCTCTTCACTGGTGGCGCCCATCACTGTCTCTCCCTCAGCCTCAGCCTCAACTTCAGCTTCAACCGAGTCATCCTTGCTCTTGTTCTTGTTCTTATTGTGCATTTTCTACACAAAAAGTGCCGCAAAAACAAATATCAATACTTTGAATTATTACGAACATCGTGAATTAGTTAGAAAAATGTGTTATGGGATTAACACCGAACTCAGGCAAAAGGCACAGCAATTGAAACAAAAAAAATGGAATTGGAGAGAGGTGAAGTGAAGTAGTAACCTTGTAAGTAGAAATGGCGTGGTCGAAGGCATTGATGAGAGCAGAATCATCCCATAGTTCTCCTTCTTTACCCATTCTAAGCTTTTTGAGAATGGAACAGCACTGAGTTTTCTACTTTTCTCTACTCTCTCTGCCCAATTCCCAAACACTAAAACAAAATTTCTTTTTCTCTTTTAAAATTTTTATTTGGGTTTGAAAATGGCCCAAGCCCAAAATTAGATTGAAGAATAATGTAGACAACCAACGTATCGGGAGTTTAGGACCTTTGTTAGAGCTAGACTGCTAGAGGGGCTCCCTTTCATCCCTCCCTAATCTTGTTCCTTCTTCTTTGGGCTTAGGCCCCGTTGTTTCAACCAAAAAAAATTATATATATCAGGAATTTGAATTTTGCTTTGTCATGCAACTCATTAACAAGTGGTAAACTCTTAAATAAAGTTAGATCTGCGTGGAATTAGTCATTTACTTATGGGACTTATCGGAGGGTGAGATTTATGCTTTATTTAAGAATATCCGGTTGTTACATAGACAAGACATGTATTTCTGGACTCCCCAGATCAAAAACTATTTTGCTGTGGATTGGAGCTTCAGGATACGTCGTTTTTCAATTGATCAGTGAGCTAAGTTAACCAATCGAAGTTAGTTTGTGTATATAAAACCAATGACTTCTCAATTGATTTGACTATGAAAATTTTGATTTTTTTTTAAACACAAATTTGACTTTCTTTTGAGGTCAGTATAACTAGGCTTTGGCCCTCAAAAACGCACCAAGTCAATAAAACCGGCTATGTTTGTATTTGTCTTTCGGATTAGACACTTTTGAAACTTGGAAGTGAGAACATTTTAGGATTTTAGAAATTAAGATATTTTTAATAAATGATTATTTTTTTAACTATACTACGATGACATTTTAATAAAAAAAATTTAAAATAATTATATATTAAAAACTCCAAAATAAATCAACCAAAATATCACTATAATACTATAAAATAAAACAAGTCAATATACATTTATTTCATTGAAAGTAACTAAATGCAAATATTTAATATCACTTTATAAAACGAAAAGTACTATCAATTAGAAGATATGGATAATTACTAATAAATTTTTGTTTGTGTCAAAATTATCACTAGACGTTAAAATGTTAAATCCATCTAAAATATTATAGATAAAATTGAAAATATTTAGAGATGATTTTGATACAAAATGAAAGGTTAGAAATAAAATTGAATAAATCAAAAACGTTAAAAATAAAATTTGATGAAATCAAATGTTATAGTTATCTTTTAAGAAAATAAAAAAATCATAAACAAAAACATACTTGACTTTTTAAATAGAGCAATATTAGAGACACAATAACACAAAATTGACTTATTAAATTTAAAATCTATAACTTCATGTATATATAACATTTATACTAATATTTTATAATATCTAAAATTATTCAATTATTTAAAAATATTTAATAAATATAATAACTTTTTTTAAAATAATGCTTTAATTTCCCAAAAATTTCTCTAAATATATCATTAAAAAATGACATTTAATTCTTGAAAAGGCCAAAATGAGTCAACCTGAAATCCTGAATGGTTATTAACTTACTATAGTCGCAATACACTTAATTTTTTGAAAGTAATTAAATTTAAATATATAATCTCATTTTAGAAAATAAAAGAGTAACTATTATAAATTTTAACTTGAAACACTATAAATAATTTAAGATTTAAAAATATACATTTTGTTAATAATATTTATGATTTTCTTAAAAAATACGTCAAATTTTTACTAATATTTTCCATTCTGTCAAAATTACCGCCATAGTATAGTCCATATAAAGGGTTAATGTTCAAATTAGTCTTGGAAAGATATCGCATTCTTTAAATTGGTCCTCGAAATATTTTATTAGTCATATTAGTCCTTAAAAGATGTAATTCTTAGTCAAATTGGTCCTTCTACCAATTAAATGACATGTGTTACAAAATGATTGGTTGATGGATGACACTTCATCTAATCATTTCATGCCACGTGGCATTTAAAGATGATGTGTCATCATCTTATAAGTAGAAGGACCAATTTGATTGAAGATTGTATATTTCAAAGACTAATATGACTAATAAAATCTTTCGAGGACCAATTTGAATAACGTGGGACCAATTTGAATATTATCCCTCCATATAAATCATTACGTGGAAAATAAAATTAATTGAAAAAAAATTTAATGATATTAAACATTACAAATATTTTTAAAAAAATAGCATTTAATTCTTAGAAAAGCCAAAATAAATCCACCCGGATTAACAGATAACTATTAGAGTCAAAATGCATTTAATTTTTAGAAAACAATTAATTTTTTATTAATTAGTTTTTGTTTGAAAGTATAAATTTTTATAATTATAATTTGTATGTATTGTATTTATTATTGTTTTCTTTTATAATATAATTTATTCATCCTATTAAGTACAGCTAATTAAATAAAAAATTAGCCATAAATAATAATAATAATAGTAAAAAATTATAACATAATAAAAAAATTATTAAGAGTACTAAAAAATATTAGATAAAAGCTATTTAAAAAATTATAAAAAATTAAATATACTTAAAGTAATAATATTATAATTTAATGTCATGTTCTTTTAGTGATTATCTATTTAAAAGTATATTTCGCTAATATTATTCAAACAATATTCATTTTATCAAAATCAATTTTAATATAAAATTACCAAACATAAATTATATTGACACAAACTCAGTTATATCAAAAATTAATTCTACAAAATCATTTAAAATTCAGTTTGATAAACACTAATCCAAACATACATTTAGATATATAATTTTATTTTATAAAATAAAAAATAAAATTTATTTGTGACAGTAAATAATTTATAAAAAATAAATTATTTTTTTCCCTTTAACTTATGTTAAAATTATTTCCAGGTGTTAGGATAAAATTTAAAATGTGATATTTTCGACATAAATTAAAAATGATATAAAACCGAGTGAATCGAAAATATTAAGCAAATTTAAAAAATTAGGAAGAAAAATTATACTCTAACTTTTTTAAATTTACGTAAGAAGTTAATATTTAGTAATTTTTGTAAAAAAATTTAAAGTTTTTATAAATATTTTTGTTGTTCTAATTTTTTATAGTTATTTTTTTAAGTTTAATCTTTCATTTTTTTTTACTGCATAATTAAAACAAAAAAAAAATTAAGAGTAAAATTAAATCAAATTAAACATTAAGAATATTTTTGAAGCTTTTCGCATAGTTAAAAAAATTACTCATAAAAATTTAATTTAATTTTATAAATTAGAAAGTAACAATTTCTAGAAGCAGGAGAAGATATGGATGACTACTGATATTCAGCAATACAAAAAAGAATGAGTCGGAAAACAAAAGTGCGTACTCATCATACTAACGTCAGCGCAATCGTCACCATCCAATCAGAACGGCCTGTGACGGAAGAAAGTATCAAGGAGCAGGTAATATTATCAAAACCCTAGTTGTGGAATGAATTTGCATGCCCTGGCTTGGCAAAGAGGTTGGGGCTAGAGAGTGAGGAATTTGAGGGAGAAAAGGGTTAGGTACAGTGAATTCATTCTGCGATTCAAAGGAAAATCAGCCCAGCATTAACACCTTTCCTTTCAAATACACAGAGTGGAACAACCTTGTTCCTCCTTTCTAGAAGACTCCTCTCCAATTTAGGGTTTCTTCGCTGCACCGCGGAGAACACTTATAATAAATAAATACATGATATATACATATGTATATGTATAACTATCCTTAGGACAATTCTTTTGTATAGAGCGATTATAAAAGTGGAGGAGGATTAAGATTATTTTATCTTCTGCGTGGTAATTAGGTTAATCTGTTTGTTTTCTCTCTGTTTGGGGAACCCAGGTAATTTTCAAAATTCTTGCTCTGGATTATCTATTTATTGTTAGAATAATTCTGATTGTTTTTGTGGAATATGTTGACCTTAGGATTTGTGGCTTGAATTTGTTAGATCGGGTTTGGTTTTCGTTGATCTGTGTGTTTTGAGCTGATTCTCGTTGTTTGATTGATTCTCAGGGCTGATTTTGGTGTTTGAGTGATCTTCATGGAAATTGAATTTTTTTTTTAAAATTTTTTTTAAAGAAGTATGAATATGTTTTTATTTGAAAATGCTATGTTAGGTTGTTTTTAAAGCTATGGTTTTGCTTTTTTTTTTTTTTTTTTTTTTTTTTTTTTTTT
>JASCZI010241732.1:25185-45943 GCA_036250425.1 Stylosanthes scabra
CCTTCTCAAAATCTTGAATAGTTTGGTCTTCAAGAAAAATCACATCTCGGCTTCTAATGATTTTCTTGCTCTTAGGATCCCATAACCTGGAATCAAAGTCTTCGTGACCATAACCCATGAAGATACACTGCCTTGACTTCCCATCAAGTTTAGACCTCTCATCTCTTGGAATGTGAACAAAAGCTCTGCAGCCGAACACTCTTAAGTGACTGTAAGAAACATCTTTCCCTCTCCAGACTTTCTCTGGAACATCACAACCTAGTGGAACTGAGGGACAAAGGTTGATCAAATCTACTGCAGTCCTCATTGCTTCACCCCAAAAGGATTTTGGCAACTTTGCATGAAGAGCATACACCTTATTCTATCATTGATAGTGCGATTCATTCTCTCTGTAACTCCATTATGCTGAGGAGTCTTAGGAACTGTCTTCTCAAGCTTAATGCCATGCCATTTGCAATACTCTTCAAACGGACCCCTGTATTCACCACCATTATCTGCTCGGACACATTTCAACTTCTTTCCTGTTTCTTTTTCAACACTTGCATGAAAGTGTTTGATGACATCAAGCACCTGGTCTTTAGATTTCAAAACAAAATCCCACACTTTTCGAGAATAATCATCAATAAAAGTAACAAAATATGTTGCACCTCCTAGTGTCTTAGAATCCATAGTGCAAACATCAGTGTAAACTAAATCTAGAACATGCGATCTCCTATGAGGTCCAGAACTATGAAATGATACTCTAGCATGTTTTCCATCAAAACAATGAGTACAAGTATTTAAAGTTGTACCTTGCACTGGAAGTGAGTGTCTCTTGGCTAACACGTTGAGTCCTTTCTCACTCACGTGGCCAAGACGCATATGCTCTAAATCAGAAGATGGATCATCAGCCACATTCACATATTCTTTGCACAACTTTGCTTGCAACCGGTAGAGAGTAGAGTGAGTATTGTCTTCTTTAGCAGGGATGAGAGCCCCTTTAGTAATCTTGCATTTCCCACCACCAAAGGAAGTGCAATACCCTTCTTGGTCCAATGCCTTCACTGAAATCAGATCGAACCGCATATCTGGCGCATGCCTAACATTCTTCAGCTGCAACTTGCATCCCATGCTGTTTTCAAGCCACAAGTCTCCCATACCAATGATGTCACACACCCCTTTATCACCCAACTTGATCTTGCCAAAATTTACAGCAGTATACGAAGTGAAAAATTCACGCCTCAAAGTGACATGACATGACGCACCAGAATCCATAATCCAAGTGGAATCATCACAGACAAGATTAACATAATTTTCATCATAAGTGATAAGAACATCATCATAAGCAATAGCAGCAGTTTCGTTATCACTTTCTTTACCTTTGTCTTCATGTCTTCCCATTGACTGTTCTCTTTTCAAGAACCTGTAGTTCCTTCTAATATGCATCGACTTGCCACAATGATGACAAGTGAAAGTGAACTCTTTCTTTGGTAGCTTGGACTTTCCTCTTGATTTGCCTCGGCTCTCTGACCTGTTAGTACTGTGAGGTTTTCTAGATTGGCTTCTCCCCCGTGATTCTGAAATAAGTGCTTCTGACTGGGAGGAGGTATTGATCAAACCCCGCTCTTTTCTTCTGGCTTCTTCATTCAACATGCTCTCTTTAACCATTGACAACGTCAACTTCCCTTTTGGAGTTGAGATAGTCAGTGTCACAACCAGAACTTCCCAACTATCAGGTAGAGAACTAAGCAACAACAAGGCTTGCAACTCATCACTCAAAGTGATCTCATTATTCGTCAACTGATTCACAGTTTCCTGAAAGATGCTCAAGTGCTCCGGCATTGATTTACCTTCAGTGTACTTCATATTAACCAACTTTCTAATCAAGAAAACTTTGTTCTGCACATTCTTCCGCTCATATAACTCCTTCAACTTGTCCCACATCTTCTGGGTATTAGTTTCAGTGTCAACATGTGGATACATACTGAGATCAAGCCATTGCCTAATCAAAGCAACTGTTTTCCGGTGCAACTTCTTTCATTCAGCATCAGACTTAGTACCTTTGACTTTATCTCCCTCAATAGGATCATACAAGTCCTTGCTATACAACATATCTTCCATGAGGGCCTTTCAAATAGAGTAATTTTTGGAATCCAATTTGACCATATTTGGCCTATGCGTATTTTCTTCCTCCATTTAATCAACACAGAATAAACAACCAAATCTCTAATACCACTTTGTTGGGAAAATTCAGGTTCAAACCAGAACCACAGCGGAAGCACCAAAATAATATTTTCCCACAACCTGTGCAATTAAATAGGCAACACCAAAGATACTCCAAGCAGCAGATAATATGCAGAAATTAAGAACAAGAGACACAAGCAATTTTTATCGTCGGAAAACCCCCAAAAGAGGGAAAAAAACCCACAGGACCTAGTCCAGTAAAATCCTCCACAATCAACAATCAACAATCAACAAAATACATCATCACAACGGATGGAATCAACATAAACTCTCCATAAAGTGGGTATCTCAAATCAGACATAAGAGAAGGTAATAACACTAGCAAGTTATATCCTAATGATCAGCACTACACCAGGAATAACATATTGAAATCTCATAAGAAGTGGAACAAGTTTACCAAGCCAAGATGTGTACTTTGGAACTGCCATTTTCCAATTTTTCTTCTTCTCTCCGCCGCTGTGAAGAACGCACGGCTTCTCTCTCTCGAAACCTTACTATGAGACCTAATTCCCATCTCTCTCATGTTATTATTATTATTGGTCTTGGGCCAAGTTATGTGGGCCATTTGATTTGGGGACCCACCAACAAAAATTTCTCTAATTTTTGTTGTATGCAATACATGGCCACTGTATTCTACGAACAGAAGTATTTTGTTTTTTTTTTTAATTATAACTTTTATTTATGTTTTTCTCCTTTTTCTTTCTGTTATCTTTCTCTTTTATTCTTCATTTATTTATTTTTCTTTTGTCCTCCACATTTTTTTTACTTTTCTCTCATTTGTTTCTCATTTTTCTTTGACATTTAATATTTTTAAATGTTTTTCTTCCTAAACATGATAACATATATAGATAAGTAAATATTTATCTTGCACAAAAACAAAACAAAACATAATATATCCTGAATAACAATATTATATTCAGTAAGCATCATGGCATTGGGGTCTTGAACCTCAGACCTCAGTGATAATAATAATATATTACTAAACAATTTATTGTGGTTATTATTTTTTTTTATAGAAAAAAATAATTTTCATTTATAGGAAGCCAAACTGCATTTACAGATATCATAAAAAACATGAGATCTACATTAAACAAAGAAAGATACATATCATATATGTTAAATTAAGATTTGATAGGAGGCGCAATATATGATTACTGAAAATCTTAACAAGTAGATACTGAGACATCTTTGAGTCACTATAGTTTCTAAATCTATACGTGCGTGCTGCAACATTGTAGGATACACCTTCTTTTTCATATAAATCTAAACACTTTTTAGATCAGAAGCTTTTTCCATGAACAAAAGCCATTCCTAATATATAATGTTCTCCTCCCAGATCTAAACAGATTTGTGCTAAATCTGCAGCCACAAAAGGGAAACCAACAACACCACAAAAGGGGATGAGAACACCATAAATGAGTTATTCCATATCTAGATCTGAAGATCTGGATCTCAGATCTAGATCCAAAATCAAGAACATAAGCGAAAAGAAAAGAGAAAGATCAGAAAAAAGAAAAAACAAGAAGTAGAAAAGAGAGTATAAGAGAAGACCAGAAAGAGAAAGGAAGAGAAGAGGAGAAAGGGAGAAGATAAGAGGGAAGAAGGGCCACCCCTTGATAGAGCGGTGGTGACCCTCTTACCGGACCGATGTTGAGTGGTCGACGATAGAGAGTTTTGAAAGAGAGAAACCCCTTACCGATGGCAGAATTTGATATCTTTATTATTATTAAGTAAAAAGAATTAAGTTCCCTAGATCCATTGTTAGTTAAGGTAGATTTGGTAAATTTTTCTGGTTAAATGCTCTAAAAAACGAAATAACTAATTAACTTTATAAAGAGTTTTACACAATTATCCAATCAGATTCATGCATTTATATGATTTTATAAGTAGTGTATTTGAATTTAATTGCTTTTGATAATGTGGTAACATCTGACTGGATGTATGTATAAAACTCTTTTACACTGAAGATGCATGAAAATTAAATTCATTTTATATTTCAAGAGCAATCATTAAATACAATTATTAAATGCTATATATATGATTTTTATCCGTTAAGAGCCCAAGAACTCAATAATTTTTCTTTTAGTAACTGTGACTTTTGAATTATAAAAAAAAACTTTAAAGAGATATAATATTATTAAATTGAGCCTTAATTTGTTCTCTTTGTTGGACCCATCTCTAGCGTCAAAAGAATTTATTAAACGTTCTAAAAAAATATGCATCCTAAACTGCCACATTATTATGGGGTTAGGCTTAATGGTTCTTAAACTATAAAATATTGAATTAATTAAACTCAAAATATTCAGTCACCTAAGAAAATTACAAGCGATATATTAAACTCTATCAATTAAACATAGTGATATACTTCACTCTTCCATTATTATTATTATTATATTAAACCATGAACAAAAATAAAAAAGATACATATTATTAACATACAAAATAAAACAATCTTACATATTCAAATGCTTAAAATGTTAAATAATATATTATATATTCTTTAAATGACACCTCATATAATCCACCAGAAATAAAATTATTTGACCAAAAAAAAAAAAAAAACACATTACACTCAGTCCACACTTCTAAACACAGCCCAATGACCTATCAATTTATAATACAAACCAAATGGATAAGTTCTTGTAACTAACTACATAATCCAAATTAAATTAAATGAAGATCCTAACAAATTAAGATATGACAAACATTCAAGCAACAATGACCTCATCACCAAAATTATGTAACAACTTCAGAAGCAATAAAAACCTACCAACAAGAGTTATAAATACATCTATTTACTCTCAAGTTAAGGTATGTTTTCTCATTTCTAATATACTTAACACACTCTCTCACATATCTTATTGACTTGACCGTCGGAGTGTTCTTGCAGGTCCACCCCCCGCTGTTCTAAGCTTTGATCGCCGGAATCCGCCGTCTTTGAAGCCTTTGCCGCACTTGCATTTGAAGAAGACATCTATTCGACGACTAAGAAGAAAATATTGGTGACCACTGTGGGGCCGAGTCTTAATGATTTTCCCACTTTTCTCTTTGTTCTACTCTTTTTTGCAGGAATGACCGATCGACAACAATCGCCATGTGTTAAAGAACTCTTCACTTTCGTCACCACCACTCTCCAAGCTGAAATCTAGTAACTCCGTGACAGCCAAAATGGTAACGAAGGAGCTCACAGAAACGATAACGGAGGAGACGGGGACGGCAACAACGTCCCAAATTCTGATGGCGTTCCAAACTCTGATGATGACACTAGCAGCCAAGGCAGTGACAATGATGATCACACCAACACACCACAAACTGTGAGAACACAAACTCACATCTCTGATACCATCTCTAGCCACCCTGATAGACCCATAGGCGATGGAAACCCCTTCTTTGATGAGATTATGGCCTACCGAATGCCTTCAAATTTCACTCTGCCAACCACCCTGAAAGCTTATGATGGCATCAGAGACCCAAAAGTTCACGTCACAAAGTTTCGGAGCATGATGCTCTTGAATGGTGCTTCTGATCTTATTCTCTGTTGTTCTTTTCCAAGTTTTTTAGATTATGCTGCTTTACTCTGGTTTTCCTCTTTGTCTGTAGGTTTTGTGTCCTCTTTTGCTCAACTTTCAAGACTATTCACAAACTACTTCGCAGCTTCTGCCATCTATACTCATGACTCAAACTACTTGAGCACTATCAAAAAGGGACAACACGAAAGCCTTCGTGACTACATCATCAGATTCACGAAGGTGGCAATGGAAATTCTCAATCTCAATGCCGACATCCACCTTCAGGCTCTGAAGAGTGGACTAAGGCCAGATAAATTCCAAGAGACCATAGCCATCAACAAACCAAAGACGGTGGCCGAATTCAGAGAAAAGGCTCAGGGATAGATGGAGATAGAAGAGCTATGTTAAGCTAGGAACTTGGAGAAATCCAACAATAACAAAAACGAAAACAAGTCAAACAGACAAACTCAAAATACAACAACCGAGACTCCAAAAAGGGTTTCCAACCTACCCCTAGGTATGAAGAGTACACACAGTTCAACACCAAAAAAGAAGACATCATCAAGGAAATCCTGAACTCCAAACTCATCAAACCACCTAAAAACACAAGAGCCTACAAGGACAAAAAGAATGCGGACATATCGAAATACTGCACTTTCCATCAAAAGTATGGCCACGATATTGAAAACTGCATCATCACAAACGACCTTCTAGAGCACCTGTCCAGGGAAGGTCACTTCGACAAGTACATTGATGGACACATTACCAAAAATACTAAAGGCAGTTCATCTAATACAGATGAAGGTAAAGAGGTAATGGGAACAACCCCACGAGGTGAAATCCATTACATTTTAGGTGGCTTCACAGGAGGAGGTCCCACCATCTCAGCTCGGAAGAGATCTCACCGAGCCATGCTCAATATGGAAGGAGTCGGCTTCCGCCCACAAACTCAACAGAAAGAGATCCCACAGATCACTTTTGAGCAATCCGACTTCAAATCTGCCAACAAGAACCTCGATGACCCAGTAGTCATTTCCTTGCAGGTTGGAGAACCCTTATTCCATAAAGTACTCCTTGATCTAGGGAGCAGTGCAGACATGCTCTTTTATTCGACCTTCCAAAAGATGAAACTAAGTGAGAAGCCCCTTCAACCTTCCAACGGTGAGCTCGTTGGCTTCTCCGGAGAACGAGTACCAATACTCGATTACATGTGGTTACAAACCACACTCACTGACTTCCCTAACTTTCAAACTTTAGACATTCAATATTTAGTAGTAGACTGTTTTAGCCCCTGTAACATGATACTTGCCAGACTATTTTACAATGCTACAATGCCAGCCTGAACCCGCCAAAAGCTGAACCCAAAGAATGCTGGATCAATGCAGTTTGCAACGTCAAAATCTTAACACCTTTAGCAGAGCTCAACCCAAGGACAAACACCGAGGACATACCTACACCGACTGAGCAGTTAGAGAGGATATCTCTGATCTCAGGCCCAGAAAAGTTCACGTTCATTGGTACAACTCTGCAAGCCGAGGACAAAGCCAACCTCATACAATTGCTCCAAAAACAATACTGACCTCTTTGCATTGAGTCCGGTAGACATGCCAGGCATTAACCTCGAGGTCATATGTCACAAAGTTGCCATTAACCCAACTGTCCGACATGTTGCCCAAAAAATGAGACACCTCAGACATAACAAGAAGAAAGCCTCACAGGAAGAAACAGAGAAACTACTACGAACTGGCATCATCAAAGAAGTTAGATTTAGTACCTAGTTATCAAATGTGGTTATGGTAAGAAAACATAATGGTAAGTGGAGGATGTGTATCGACTTTACTGATCTGAACAGAGCCTGCCCAAAGGATGCATATCATCTCCCTTGCATAAATAAGTTGGTAGACAACACCTCTGGTTTCAATACTTTTTCTCTTATGGACGCTTATTCTAGTTGTAACCAAATCATGATGCACCCTTCTGACCAGAATAAGATTGTTTTTATTACTAACAATAGGAAATTTTGTTATAAGGTTATGCCCTTTACACTAAAAAATGTAGGTGCCACCTATCAAAGGCTAAATGGACACAGTCTTTGCCCAACAAATCGGCCGCAACATGGAAGTCTATATTGCTAACATGGTGGCGAAGACACCACAAGGCCGACCTCACAAAGAGGTCCCCCGGAAAATCTTTGATCAGTTAAGAAAATACAACATGAATCTTAATCCAAAGAAATATGCATTCGAAGTACAAGAAGGCAATTTCATCGGGTTTACTAACAAGTCGAGGAGTCGAAGCCAACCCTGAAAAGTAAAAAAAGTCATTGAAATGAGAAGTCCTCAGAATATCAAAGAAGTCTAACAGCTAACTAGAAGAATCGCTGCATTCTCTTGATTTCTTCCTCATGTGGCTCATCGATCCTACCACTTCTTCCGAGCTCTTCGAAAAGAAACCAGCTTCAATTGGACCGAACACTGTGAAACTGAATTCCAAGAACTTAAGAAGATGCTCTCTTCTCCACCCACACTCCATAAACCAGAGCTCAGTAAACCATTATTCTTATATCTATCTGTTACAGATCACGCTATTTGTTCTGTACTTGTTTCAGAAACGGGAAAGGAACAACAACCCGTCTACTTTGTAAGCAAGCTCTTACAGGGAGCTGAGCTCCATTATACAATAATGTAGAAATTGGAACTGACACTCATCATCACAGCAAGACGTTTAAGGCACTATTTTCGCAACCATACAATCATAGTTCATATGTACCAGCCACTTAGACAAGTATTGACTAAACCAGACCTAGCCGACAGATTAATCAAGTGGTCCATAGAGCTCTCCGAGTTTGATGTTTAGTATCAAGCCAGGAACTCAATCAAATCCCAAGCACCAGCAGACTTCGTAGCCGAGCTCTCCAACCATGAAGAATGATTGCATCACCAAGGTCAATCACTATGACAAATGCTAATGTGACAGCTCAACCATCCACAACCCAGTCGAGGTATTACATAGCTCTCAGAGGTAAGCTGGCCCTTTAGTAAGTGGGAGCTAGACATTCTTGGACCTTTTTCCTCAGGCCCCTAGCCAAGTCAAATTTCTACTTGTTGCAATTGATTACTTTACTAAGGGGATAGAGGCACAGCTTCTATCTCGCATATCTGCTGAAAAGACAACATCTTTTGTTTGGAAATTAATCATATGCAGATTCAAAATTCCCTATGAAATTGTCACCGATAATGGAAGACATTTTATCAACTCTAACTTCACCGAATTACTGAGTAATTTCAGGATTAAACACCATTTCTCTTTTGTAGAGCACCTCCAAAATAATGGACTTGCAGAAGCTGCTAATAAAGCCATCCTCCAAGCTCTCCAAAAGAAGCTGGATGACGCCAAAGGACGTCGGGCCGAACTCATTCCAGAAACACTATGGGGTTACAACACAACACTCCACAGCTCAACGAAAGAGACACCTTTTAGGCTAACATATGGCTGTGATCCCATGCTTCCAGTTGAGGTCTCTCAAGGATCTCTTAGAATAACGACTCACAATGAAGACACCAACTTGGAAAATCAAAGAACCATTGGGAAGGCCCCAGGTCAAGGCAAGCTTGCACTAACTTGGGAAGGCCCATTCCGAATTCATGAAGTGCTCAGCAAAGGAGCATACAAATTGGAGACACTAAATAGTACTCTTATACCTAGCACTTGGAACATTTCCTCTTTAAAGTTGTACTTTATTTAATGTGGCAAGACAAGGTGATGCACTCTTTTTCCTACTCATGTGTTTTTTCCTACACTTGGTTTTGCTCAAAGAGGTTTTAATGAGGCATTCCACACGTGTCCCAACCTCTTTCTATCAATAAAAGTGTCAACTTTTCATATTTCACGAATTCTATTTTATCTTTTTTACACTTTACATTCAATCCACCTATTTCAAACCGAATTCAATCTATCTAATCCGAACTCAACCCTCGGATGCCAATCTCTAATCATAGAACAAATCATCAATTCCCCTTAGTTATTTACGGCAAACAACTAGGCTATCTCACCACTACCGCCAAACTTTATCATAGATTGCTCAAAGCAATAAAAAATATTCAACGAGTTATCAACTAAACTCTTCAAACAATTCAAAGAAGCAATTAACAAAACTTGCATATTCATAAAATGAAGTTCAAATGTTAACCAAAGTTACCAACCCAAATCATGAAAAACCAAAATAGTTCAAACCAAACAAACAAATCCAACAGACAAATTGTTCAGTACTTAAGCAAATCTATTCACTGCCCTCTGTCGGTACTTGATCATCATCAATCAGTTCTCCCTTATAAACCACCTTCACAGGATCCATCTTGTCGAATTTCACACAAGGGAAAACAACTCCGTCTGTGCCTTAGCCTTTTCCCACACAATGGCAAACATCTGGAAGCCGTGATCTTTTCTACTCACTTCATCCTCTTTCTTCTCCACACAGAGCTCGACAACCCTACCCTCCAAATCCTACTTATCCTTGCTAAGCTTCGCCAATTTACTCTTCAAATCTTAACTTTCATCCTGCCTAATCTCTTTCTCTTTGAGATTAACATGTTCCACAGAAATCTTCAACTTCTTTATCTGGGAGGACTCTTCCTCGAGAGCTTGGATCTCCAATCCCCGACTTATACACATAAACCTTACAGCTTGAACCTGCCAAAGACAAAATCTATATGTACTATACTCCTATCATAAAACAACAGATCACGTATAAACAAAAATATACATGCATCTATCTCGCAGAAGCTACTTTACTAGCTTTTCCCAAGAGGTCCAGATCAGCCTTTGACTTGAAGCGCTCATCAACAACAATAGTAAACGGAAAATGTTCACACCAAACCGAGCTCAACTCCTCGACACCTTCAAACCCATGCCGCTCCTTTTGACTCCTTGTAAACTTGGACACCTCTTCTAAACTTACATCTTTGCCACAAACTCAGTCAAATCTATTACCTTTTTCCCAGAAGCATCTTCACTCCTCATCCTCTTCATAGTAATATGCTTTTTTCTCCACAAAGGCTTATTCACCTCGCTACCCTGTTCAACCTTGACAACATGAGAGGTTGACAGTTCTTTCTCAGCCCTTTGCTTAAAAATGGATTTCAACCCAACAGTACTACAGTCTGGTACTTTAGTCTCTGCAAAATAAAACAAACACAATAAACTATTCAATAAACAAGAAAAAAAATTAAGCTTATACATCACTACTCTATCACCTCACTTACCCAAGTACTTCACCACAATATTCCTATCATTGTCCCACTTTAATAACACAGATGTGGTCATAATTTTTCCACCCTTAAGATTTTCAAACAAACATTCACCCAACCCAGCTTCTTTCTCACACGACTCCTCTACACCTGTACACTGCATCAGACTCTTATTTCAATACGGAGGAAACTTTTTTGAAAAGTTCTCATTGAAGAAAAAGGATAACTATCTTCTGCCGACCACACTTTCACGCAGAAACTCTTAAAATCCTT
This sequence comes from Stylosanthes scabra, assembly GCA_036250425.1. Taxonomy (NCBI): domain Eukaryota; kingdom Viridiplantae; phylum Streptophyta; class Magnoliopsida; order Fabales; family Fabaceae; genus Stylosanthes; species Stylosanthes scabra. The sequence continues at coordinate 36,437 of JASCZI010241732.1, forward strand.
GTAAGAGGCCTTCAATAACGAAAACACCGTACGACCTTGGTGAGAGCTTAACGTCACCCACATACCCATGTCCACACCTTTTGTCTGAAACAAGTAAAAAATAATTCCAAAGAAGGCTCTTCCCCCAAATATTCCATCAAAATTTCAAAAGCTCGAATAAAACCCCAAGAGTTCGGATGAATTTGAGTGGGGGCACAGTTAAGTTGCCTCAACACCGAATACTCGAACTCAGTTAAAGGGAACCTCACACCAACCTCCGCAAGTACACATGTGTACATGAAAAATCAACTTGCATCAGACCCTTTGTGACAAACCCTTTCTGTGGGTAAACAAGGGAGAAACTCCACAGCCCCATTCTTCCCACCCCTCACCATAAAGAAGGCGCGCCAAGCCGCCTTATACCTTCCATGTTAACAAACAGAGAGGGAATACTTCGAACGCCTTCCGTTACCCCAAATATAAGCATCCTCCGCCGACGGACTAGCACCAAGCTCACTTGCTTTCGCCATCACAGTTTTCAATCACCAATGAAAAACACAAAGGAAAAAGAAGAGAAAGAATGCAATGGAACTATAGAAAAAAGAATGTAACTAACCTCTGGAACTCATTCTTGATTTTCTTCTTTCTCAAACGCAGTTTTTCCTTTAGCAACTGAAAAGTCCCACAATTAAACCCACCAATCTTAAAGAAAGAGCCACCCTCATGAGACAAGCTCTTCGCCGTTAGATGAGTAAACAAAAAACACCACATCTTCTAATCCAACGGCCCATAGCATTATTTCGATAAACGTGCGCCAAGGTAACTGCACACTTAATTACCCATCATATAAAAAACGGTTATCCACGCCTACTTCAATAATTACCTTTTTCAATAAATTTTTTAAACCTCCACACTATTTACTGCCCTTCTTTTTATTTTCAACTTCTTCCACCGAATTTGGCCTGGAAGTTACTCCACTCATTGGGTAGCCCATTTAGAAAATATACCATCCAATTTTATCTCTATCCGCCTACCCTTACTCTTTATCAGATTAAGCTTCGGGGGCTAAGTATACCCATCATCACTAGCCGAGCTCTCAAACGAAAAAACAAATAAAGCTCTACCTGATATAAAAACCAGGCTAAGCTTGCGGGCTTTGATATAGTCCACCAGAAACAAGACTATTTGACCAAAAAACACATTAAGCTCGGCCAACACTTCCAAACTCAGCCCAATAACCTATCGGTTTATAATACAAACCAAATGGATAAACTCTTGTAACTAACTACATAATTCAAATTAAATTAAATGAAGATCCCAACAAACTAAGATAAGACCAACATTAATGCAACAACTGAACGACCTCATCACCAAAATTATAGGGATTTGATTCCCTCAAACCCTAACGACTTCAGAAGCAATCAAAACATAGCCTCAAGGTCTATAAATACATCTATCTAGTCTCAAGTCAAGCTATGTTTTCTCTTCCCTCATATATTTAACTCTCTCTCATATACCTATTGACTTGAACGTCGGAGTGGCCTTGCAGGTCCATTCCCTGGTGTTCCAAGCTTTGATCGCCGGAATCTGCCCTCTTTGAAACCCTTGCCGAGTACTTGCATTTGAAGATGACATCTATCCAACGACTAAGAATAGAACAACATAATTGATTTCAGGCTCAAAATATTCACAATTTTCAGGCTGTATCCCAGTTGTTGATTTCAAGTGAGTGCTCTTGGTTGTTCGTCAATCACCATTTGTTTCATTAATCCTGGCCGTTAATTCAAATCCTACTCAATTTGAATAGTTAAAATTAAATCATTACAGATTAAAGATTTGCCATTAATCAATAAAAAATATTAGTAGTGAATAGTTTTAATCAACCATCCATCAATAATTTTATTTATCATCATCATTGAACTATAATATTATTATTTTAGATGATTTATTCCCTATTATTGTAAATGATCTGTCTTTTATTATTTTATATGATTAGTTTTTTATTATTTTAGACGATAATTTTTTTATATTTTTTTAATTGACAGATTTTAGCTGATATTCTATTCTATTAGTTACTTAATACTAATAACTAGTTATTCATTATTTGTATTGAAGCCACTTTTTGCGCCATATGTCTATATATATTACACCACATTTAGTAAGAGATTATTACACCAATCCAACACCAATATTATTAAAAATAGAAAAACTATATTTTTCTTTTTGGGCTTGAGAAAAACTAGAATTGAGTATAGACTATAGACACCAAATTTTCTTACCATTATAAATATTTGTATTGTAGGATCTGTGATCAGCGACAAAAGGATCATAGAGTGTATATATACCTAATTATTTTGGATGGATATAAGACATAATAAGCAATGTTAGAATATTAAAAATATACATATTTGTTGTTTACTTTTTTTTTAAAGAATTGATTATTGTGTTGCAAAATATTTTATTATTGTAATGACTTATTTAATAATTAAATCTTCGTATTTATTGAGATCTTTTAAATCTATTTCTATTAGTTTTATTTATGTATTTTTTTGTTATAGTAAGATCGAAATACTGTTGAATTCATGTTTTCTAATTTATTTATTTATTTGATAAAATATTATTTTTGTCCCCATAACATATGGGGTAAGTACTAAATATGTCTTTAGTATTTAAAGATAAATTCTAAAGTATAGATGTGAAATAGTACAGATGTACATATATATTAGATATGGCAATCAACTTTATCTGACACATCTTTCCATATGCACATGTATTGAAGATCAACGACTATCATTACATTTATATACATTTGTACTGAAGAGAACACCATGTTTAAAATGTCCGATTTATCTCCCTAACATTTTAAAATCGTATCAATCTTGTCCTACTACCAACTCTTTTAGTATAAATCTCTACAATCTTCTCTTCCAAATGCAAAATTGATTAACCAACAGCTTTCTAGATGTAGTTTTTACCCAAATCACACTCGAACAATTCAAGGATAGTAAAATTTGACTAAGAAAGAAGAAGCGTTATGTGCTTCTCTTTTTTTTGGTCTTTATGTTATGTTCGTACAATTAAAGAAATAATAATGGACACAAATGAAATAGATATGTCACTTCTGACATTTTGTTGCTGTGAACTAATATCTACATGTATAACTTCATAAGTGATTTTTAGCATTATTTGGTGGTAGGACATGATTTATATGATTTCAAAATTGTATAGACAATAAATAAGACGTCTTAAACATTTGGAACATTTTAAAACTTATCTCAAATATTAGGGACAAAAATAATAATTTCCTCTTGTTTATTTATTTTGGATCAAGAGGAAGCAAATCAAGCGAAAACAATGTGACTCTGTGGGGTTAATACTTAATGGTTTGGTTGATTAAGTTGATTATAATCATACATTTATCCGATTAAGAAGATAGTGAAATAAATGGAAAAACAATACATGGACTTAGTTATTTAGCCAAAAATTAAGAGAGTATCATGTGAATGTGATTCATTTAATGTTATTGTGAGAAAATTTCCCAATTTGTGCTTCGTTCATAACAAGTTGGCTTATAGCTATTAGACATGACCTACCAATTATCAAAGAAAGGTAAGCAGAATTGACCAAGCACCTAAATATGCATCAAGCACAAATATATATCACAAATTAAAAGTTCTCTACCCCATAGATAAAAACAAAAAGACAGAGAAAGAGATATTAAAAAGAAAAAAGAAAAAAAAAGAAAAGTTCAAAAGGGCCTATGTCTACAAAGACTAAAACAAATTAAACTACTTACTCCTAATTCAGGCCCCCACATCAAGGCACCATCTATTGAATTATTAACCAAGGATATATTTTGATTTATAAATCCGGCATCGTATCTCTATCTTAGTTAATGAGTTACGGTATATATATTTAAGATAGAATTTAAATCTCCAACACTTCGATAAGCAGATATATAATGCGTTGCTGAATAAGAAGACGAATGATTGGTTACTATATATGTATATATTCAAGATGGAATTTAAATCTTCGATACTTCATTAGATAGAAAATAAGGGATTGTTATATATATATTTTAGATGGAATTTGGATCTCCGATACTTCGATAAGCAGCAGAAAAATGAGCTAACTACTGGACTAGTCCAAATTAGTTAATAATAGCAAAGGATATATGAAGAACAGCCTTTGCAATAATCTGATGGATACACCTTCAAAGAGGAGGAAAAGAAAATTTAGTGATGATAAGCTATGGCTTGATGCTTGGATCATAATCAAATTATAAATTAGTTGAAGATTGTTGGTGCTTGTTGTTGAATGCTATTCATAAGCTGGTATACAGCTGCAGCAATATCATCCACTGATCCCAACTTGCAATCATCTTCTACCTGCAACAACAGTTTTACTTTTCAATACATTTTTCACTTTCAAAGTTTCTTTCTGCTCACTATTTTAGAATAATAATACCCAGCCGTTGATACAGTATATATGAGTATAAGACAAAAAAAAAAGTTGGTATTTATTTTTTTTTTTCATTATTAATGTTTTTAGTTTCTTAAATTTTTAAAAAAAAAATTAGGTAAACAGATGCCGTTGTCTTTTCTACCAAAAATGAAATCATAAAGTAAAAACAAAAAATAGGATTATATAATCTTCATTATTTTCTCTTCTAATAATTTCATAAAGTTATGAAACACTAAAATAATAAAAATAAAAACAAAAAAAACCTAATATTCCTGTAAAAGAAAAAAAAGACTATTTTTAATTTTTTACATATTTTGTCTTTTTTTTTTCTAAAAAAAAAATTTGAAGTAATGAAGTGGAGTACTACTGTTGAAGATTCTTGAGAAAGTAAGAAGAGAAAAGAAGAAAAGGAAGAGAGAATTGAATTGAATTGAATTGAATGACCTTAAGACTGAGAGAGTAGAGAACAAATTGATTGATGGTGGTGGTGACATTAAGGTGCAAGATTGTAAGGCTCATTGTTTGCAAAGCAGATACCATCTTCAAGAGCTGCTTTGGCTTCTTCTTTGATCTTATCTTCACATTTGCATGGCTCTCCACCATTGTCACTTCTATGTCAGCACCACCTGATCCCACCACTGTTGTTGTTGTTGTTGTTGATGATGGTGATGATGATGGTGATTTGTCACACCCTCCTTCTCCTCCTCCATTATTGCTTGATGTTGTTGTTGTTGTGTACTGTGGGAATGTGAAGAACTCAGAAAAGGGTGTGTTGTTGTTGTTGTGTTCATTACCATGTTGATGATGATGAGTAGCTCCAAGGAACTGAAGCTTCTGTTCAAGCTCCTTAACGAAGTTAATAGCTCCTCCTATTATTGAAGCTTGATCACCCTGCATTCATTTCAACAACACTCAATTAATTAACATTCTTCAATTCATCTTATCATATCACTTATCCCAAATCATGCTTTGCATATGCTTTCTTTCAATTTTTTTTTTATTTCCTTATGCTGCCTTCTTCTTCTTTTTTTTTCCTTCCAAGGATAGCAAGAATTAAATTCTAGATTTTTTTGGTCATAGAAACTTTCTAATACTACGTCATAAAACAACTTTTTTTTTTCTTTTCAAAAGTTTAAGTTGATAGGATTACCAAAAATATGAAAGAGGGTAAAAGTGAGTAACACTATGTGTTGGGTTGAATCAGGTAGGAATTTCTATTCAAAATTTGACCCAAGATTTAAAGATATTAAGTGTATAAGTATGCAATTTTCCGTTAATTAAAAGTAAATTGAGGTAGATAGAGGGAAGAAGCAAGGAAGAAGAAGAAGAAGAAGAAGAAGAAGAAGATGGATGGAAGAAGAAATAATATGATGATGAGTACTGAGCACATACCCTTTGGACATAAGAATCAGGCATTAAAGAGCGAAGAACAGAGAGATAATGATTCATCTGCTTCCTTCTGTTGCGTTCCACAGCAATGTGAGTCATTCTCTGGTTCTCAATCTGTTCTTTGTTCTTCCTGCTCTTCGCTCTCCTTCTCTTGGGACGAGTAGCAGCACTAGTGTTGCTGAGATCAGTGGCCAATAATAATTCTGGTGGTGATGAACAAGTGTTGTTGTTGTTGTTGTTGTTACAAATTTCTGAAGCATAATAAGTTTGTAGTGCTAGTGTTGGGTCTTGTTCATTATGATGGAAGTCGTTGTAATTGAGTCCATAGAGAAATGATGGGTCTTGTGTTTGGGGATACACCACTGCTTTTAGCGCCATGGATTGATTTCTATAATAATGATTTTGATGATTTTGATGATGAAGAAGAGAATAAGGTAAGAGGGGAAAGTGTTATGAGGTTGATGAGGACCTAGCTACTCTTTGGGAAGAGCATTTGGCCTTATATAAAGCTACCAAAATGGACACTGCTTTGCACGTGAAATACTCAAACTATCAATAATTCTAATTTCAAATATAAGTAAAATTTTGGTAAAAGTTATAATATGTTTATTTTTCCTTTTGTTTATGTTTATTAATTATTGTTTAAATAAGTATACAATTACATATGTTATATATGTAAAATTCTAAATTAAATAAGATGACTTTTTATTATAACTACTTGGCACTAGTCATTTTTAAATGTTACCTGCAAACTAAAATTGTATGTATAAATATGGGTATGTATTCCTTCACATGTTTTTAATATATATTTTATATTAATATTAATTTTTAGTATATATTTAACTTAAATGTTCTAAAAATTCTAGAAGCCAAAAAATTTTGATTAACAGTTTACTGACAACAGTCTCTGTGGTGTCCAGGACTAGTAACGGGAGCGATGCAAATTTGGTAAATATTTTTTGAAGTGTATATTTTGATAAAAAAAATATTTATTTTATTTAAATAACAAATTTTCCTATACAACATATAAATATAACAAGCTAAGTATAATTTGTATTTACAATTTTACATCATATAAAATGTACATATAGATATTTATAAAAAAAAAATACATATATAAATATTCAATGCATGCATGTTGCTAAACACTATTTTCCTCCGAATTCAATTAATTTACGGTTATTTTCGGTACACAAAATATATATAAAACAAGCAACACAGACTACTATTGTTCTTCACTTATCACCGTGTTGTGGAGAATTCGAGATAGATGATTAATCTACTAACAGGGATATATATATATATAAAATAAAAAAAAAAAAAGCTTAGAGTGCGTTTGGTTTGCGTTTTCATTTTCAGTGTTTTCTGTTTTTTGAATTTTGTAAAGAAAAAAGAGAAAACAGTGAAAACAACAAAATCCTATTTTTTGCTGTTTTCACTTTTTCCTTCACAAAATCCAGAAAACAGAAAACACTGAAAATGAAAACAGAAAATAAAAACACAAACAAACGCACCCTTAGTTTCATTGGTAATCTACTAATCTTCTTAAATCTTTTTTTTTTCTTTTCAAATTTCTGATTCGTATAATGCTTCTAACATTTTATTTTAAGTAGTGATACGGAACCAACATTAGAGAGTGATCAGGGAGCTAATAAATTCAATTATAAGTTATCATAAAAAAACTAAACACAATTATCATCCAAAATTGTACAAAATATCATCCGAAACTACACAAAACTATTATATAAACAAAACACAACTTATCACCTCCTCACTACCACCACCATCACCACAACAACAACAACCACCTCATCATCACCACTACCACAACTGCTGAACCGTAGCACCACCACCATCACAACAACATCAAAGACGACCTTCACCAACACAACAACAACAACAACAACAACAAAAACAATAATGAAGCGTCCAAGAAGAAGAAGAATAGGCGGCGGCAGCGAGTGGCGCGACGCAAAGAAGAGGAAGAAGAAGAAGAAGAAGCTGTGGCGACGTCGAGTACATCTAAAAAAGAAAAAGAAAAAGTGATGACGCTGCGGTGATGTAAATGTCGATATGGAGATGAGTTGATGACGGTGTCGACGAAGATCTGTAGAAGAAGAAGACGCGGCGGTGATATAGATGTCGAATGCGGAGATGAGTTTGAGTGAGAGTGAGAAGGCGAGTTTTGGTTGTTGTTTTGGTGGAAGAGAGGGCCAAGGGAGGGGAAGGAGTCAGAGAAGATGAGATTGTGATGAGGGAAAGAGGAGGAGAGACTGTTAGTTCCGTAATGTTGGCTTTTTTTGTTTTTGGTATCATAGTGTTTTTTATAAATTTAAGTTTCTGCTTGATATAATGCTTCATTTTATTGTATGAGTTATACTATTTACAATTAAATCAAAATTAAACCAAAATCAGTCATTAGTATATAATATATATTAAAATATAAAATATATAAAAATAGCTAAAACATATATGTATTTATATATTTATATACATAGTGACTGATTTTAATGTGCAAATAACATTGTTGTTATTTTATATATCTTTCTCTAACATGTGTTTTTCCGTTCGAAAATGTTATATCTGCACACTAAAATTTAGTCACAAAATCAGACATCACATATATATATATACCAGAAAGCTCGAAGTGGATCAAGGAGGGAAAGGGGGAGAAGGAGTATGCAAAATGATGCAACAGATAAGTATGAACAGATTATATGTATGAATGCAGAATGTTATGCAACAATTATATCATAAGATAACTATGGTGCTGCACGGCCGGCGTTATTCTTATGATATAACTGAATTATATTAAGTTATACTAAAGGGGGTGTAGGAAAACCACCCAGTGTTATTAAGCGAGCTAGCGGTTGAACCGCTTGCGGAGGGAGAGAGATGTAGATTGAAGATATAATTTTATTGATTGATGATTAAAACATGCAGAAAAAAGGGGGCGGAAAAGGAAGAGCTTAAGAGCTTACAAAGGAACTCTCAGAGCTTCTCTCTCTAACTTCTCTCTCTTTCTAGTGATTGTGTATCAAAGGGTGTCTCACAATGAAGACGAGGACTCCTTTTATAATTGAAAATTTTACTGTTTCTACAGTACATGTAAAGGTAACCTAAACTATAGTTACAGTTCCGGTCTTCAATAGTTCCGGTGATTATCTCGGATTAATGCAACAGTTCCGGTACCTAATCATCATCAAGGTTAACTCTGAAACAGTCATCTTCATTTGGATTGTCTTCTTGATCACTTTCTTCATTTGGCGAAAGTTCTTCGTCTTCTTGAAGTAAGTGAAGGATTTGTTTAAGTTTTCCTTTGATTGATGTCTTTGATTGTGAACCTGCAAGTGCTGTCTGAATTTGAGCTTTTTGATTGAGAAATGAGATCATTTCTGGGTCTAAAATTTTCAGACTTCTGGGATTGTTTTAGAACCATTCTCTGACCTTTTCTGAATAGGCCATCGATGAATCAAATTGAGACCACCATTTGGCATAGGCATGTCTTTGTAAGATTGGAAGTGCCTTTGGATGATCTAATTCTGACTTTCCATATTGATATTGCCACAAGAAAACCCATGACAATGAGAAGATTGAGAAAAATTTTAACATTGCAGGAACACAAGTTTCCTGAATGTCAAATTTTGATTGGAAAAGTTTATACCCTTCATCGAT
>JASCZI010241732.1:53150-69306 GCA_036250425.1 Stylosanthes scabra
CATATGAATAATTATATATCTAATACACCTCTCATGTAATATCTTCAAATTTTACATAAGTTTTTTCTTATTTCTTTTTATTTGTCTTATATTGATTTTTTTTTAACAAGAATTCTAGATTTTTTAATTAAAAAAATTTCAATACTATATTATAAAATCACTTTTTCAAAATCTTAATTTAAGAGGAGGAGGCTCTAGCTTATTTAATTTTAATTAAGAAGAAAAGTAAAATATATAAGCATTAGGCTGACAAACTTGTGAGAATCAAATAAATTTTGTAAATATGTTGCATCTTCAGAATTCAGAGCATCCTATTAGAGAGATTGCATTGGTAGAGACAAAAGCTTTATTGTATGCATACCAACTACAATGAGTGTTATAGTGTTTATTAATTTATTACGCTATTTAAGACTATTTGTCTCTTTAGCTCTCTAAAAAGACATTTTTCATATATCATGATATAGTTTTTAGAAAATAATGAGAGAATCCAGATATATATTGTACTTAATTATTATGCTATTTTCCCCCTTTTTGAAGAATTAATTAATTAAACTGTTTTATGTCTAACTTACTTTGGTAATTAGTGCACACTTTAAAGTATGCTAGCTAGAAAGTGGTAGTGTAATTTTTAGAACATTTAATCCTAAATTATTTTTAGAACATTTAAATATTTAATCCTAAAAGTTTTTTCATCTTAAATTATTCTAAATTCTTGACCTTGAGCCTTTAATCCTAAATGTTAAATTTTAAATTCTCAAAAAAAAATTAAAATGAGAAAAGTCAACTAATATTGAATAATTAAAAGTTAGTTCATTATATTTATTATTATAATATATATAACCAAATGCTTTAAACTAATTGTGCATTTATAAAATTTAACTTGCATTTTCTACAAATTATACTCTTAACCACATTTGATCTTAAATAAATTATTTAGAAAATAAATAAATATAGCATCGATATAATGTTAATGTAAAGCATTTTTACATCTACATCTAACAATAATCACATGTAACGCCATCTTAAAAAGTAGTTTTAGCCAAATAATTATATATATATATAACGGACCCAAGGCCAACATAGAGGGGCACTTGCCCCCACTTAATTGCAGAATTTTTTCTAAAAAAAAAAATTAATAATATATAATTGCCTCCACTTAAAAAATTAATTACCCCACTAATTTTATTTGTATCTTTTTTTGTTATTTTCATTCTTATTTTTCATACTTTTTGCTATTATTAAAATTAATTTCAAATAAATAATAAGATTATAAATCTCTTATTCATTGATGTCACTCTTACATTTTTATCGTCATTGGTCAATAAATGATACTCAATAATTTTTTTCCTAATACTAATTTTTTTCTGTGTCTTCATTAATACCAGTTCCATCAAATACAATAATGCAAAAACTTTATTATTTTTCAATTTTACTCTCCCTTCTCATTTTTTGACTCTCCATATTTTTCATAGTCCATTAAATTTTTTTTAGTTTTCAATTATAAATTCCAATTCAAGTATTCAATAATTCAGATATTAATTTATTTTTTTATTATCTCTATAGCTTCATATATTTTATTTTATTCTCAATTAATTAATTCTTATTCTTTTTATTTTATTTTTATTTTTAAATGTGAATGTCATTGTTGTATAATTATATATATTTTTTATGTTAGCTTGACAAATATATTAATTTAGATAAAAGTTAGTGATAAATATAATTTTTTTATACTTTAATAATTAGTTTATACTTATATTTTATTATTTAAAATTAATATCTTTTATAATAATATATATTATTTTTGTCGCAGAGCATAAAATTTCTGAGTCCATCACACTATATATATATATATATATAAAAGAAATTAGTTGAATCATCAATAACTTAATTTATATTAACCAATAAATTTAGTCATCAGTCAAATACTTTTAGGTAACACTTTTAAATATTGATGCCTCGCCTATAACTCCAGAAAAAAAATAATAAATTATTTTATCTTATAGTATTATTGTATTTATAAATTTTGTTTTAATATAAATATCATTATATCATTTTCACATTAAAATTTCTTCCTCCAGTCATTTTCTTCGTGATCCGCCACTATATATTAGATATATTTATATAAAATTAATTCTTATTAATCTTTGATACTTATATATTAAATGTGTTAATATATAATATTCTAAATATACAGAAAGAAATGGAGATGTTGATGAGAGCAATGGATATATAGATTGTGATGGCCTGGGAAAGTATATAGTGTTGTAATAATAACATGATGAAATTAAATGCATATGAATTGAACATTGAAGTTGTATAATAAAACAACATGGCCGCACAATCACTGTATTTCTATGAAAGTGATATATCAAGAAACACAATCACTTCGTTTCCTCTTTTTCACGCTAAAATCTAGCTATATACACCCTCATTATTAGATTATTCAAACTCTATTTCTCAGTTTTTGTTTTCTCCCTTCAAGAAATAGATTACACAAACACTTTGTAAAGGTTAGATTCTCGAATTGGTTGGAGATAGCCATTAGTTTGGTGTCTATAGTAACCATAATTTTTTTATTTTAACTTTTATTTTTATTTATGAATTGTTATCGAATTAAATGCATAATACTAAATGTTATAAATATATAATTATGAATATTATTTATATATAATTATAATTAATAAGTTAAAGAATTAATCTATGTGTACCATTGTACACATCTATACATACCATTTGACGACACGAAAAAATTTCTATTTCTGTACTAATGTTTACATATTTCGTGTTGCTAAACGATGTGTACCAGTATGTACAATAATACATATAATATTACCTTAAATTAAATATGGTAACTTTAGAATGTGATTACCTATCATTACTCATTGATAAATAATTATGACGCTCAAATAAGTCTCAATCCGAAAAATACAAGGATCATGATTCGATATCATACCTTAAGCGTATGTTATATATATAACCTTCTATTATAGTGTTTGGTGCGCAATTCTGGAGGAAATTTGCGTGGTTAGTTCCATCTAAAATTAGAGATGGTTCCATGATATTATTGTAGGTAGGGTTCTGGACAAATAATGCAACAGTAGGTATTTCCTTAGTACTTATTAATAAAAATATTTAATTTAATATTTAGCTAATAAACATAAATGGAAAAAAAAAATTTCTATAGTGAATACAATGGTTTTTGCCAAAATCAGGATAGAGACATTCAAAATCTCCACAAAGGATTGAAGAATCAAACCCCAGAAATAAAATGAAAGTAATAATAAAAAAGAACTAATTTGTCGTTAGTCCTTATACCATTCAATAGCACATATTGTATGTGTGACACTCATAGCACGTAGTCGTATTTGAACATGCTTCATTTATAAACGTTGTCGGGAAATGATTTTTTTTTTTTATTGAACAAATAAATAATTCATACATAAGTCTCCCTTTTTTTTCTTTCCGATCCGTTGCAATATATACACATATGATTTTGTGTTTGGGCTATATTTTTAAATTTTAATCAATGTAGTAAAAGCAATATATTGTCTTAATTAATAAAATGGATTTTTTATTGAAATAATTAATGAGATTTTTTAAATTTTCAAAATCGTTAAATGCATAGTTTTTTTTTTCTAAACAAAGAAAAATTTATTTTTTGATAACTTTTGAAAATTAAAATTAATTAAAAAAACAGTTGATGTGAAGGCAACAACTTCAATGAAAAGTCAGTAATAGCTGCTAATTTGGGTTAATTTTTTTTTCGATAAATTGAACAACAATTTTTAATTCTAAGCATTATATCAGGAACACACCACATTCATACACACAAGGAATGAATTTATATATCTCCACAACTTGGCCTCAACTAAATTTTGAACCTAGATTAGTTCAGTTAATACAGATTTTTCTGTTAAACTTTTTCTTTTTCGTTATCGGGTTCGAAAATCTATGTACACAAAAAAGGGTAAAGTACTATTTTGGTCCCCAACGTCTGGGTCATTTTCTATTTTGGTCCCTAACGTTTAAAACACCCTATTTTGATCCCAAAACGTTTCAATTCTAATCAATCAAGTCTCAATTCCATCGTCCGTCCCTCTTTAATTATTTACAATGCTTAGATCTCTAAAATATGTTTATGTCTCTTTTTCTTAGGGCTTCATCGGCAAGTTGAGAACATACAGTGATAAAAGATAGTGTATTTTTTATTTATATTATATTATTTTTTACTTTTTTTTAATATTAATTTTTAATTATATTTAGTTGTTCTTCAACGGCAAATTGAGCCGTTAGTGCCACGTACGTCTGCAACAATCCTAAGAGGAAGAAACACCAACATGTTTTACAGATCTAAGCATTGTAAATAATTAAACAGGGACGAAAGACTTGATTGATTAAAATTGAAACGTTTTGGAACAAAAATAGGACGTTTTAAACGTTAAGGACCAAAAGAGAAAACGGCCCAAATATTAATGACAAAATAGTACTTTACAAAAAAAAAAAAAAAAAAGTCAAGAACTACATTAAATGGGCGTGTTTTATTGTAGGGCATCCATCGACATATATATGCATGCATGTACAACTTGGATGAAACCTTACCTGCATTTCAGACACTTTTGTTTTTCTGACTTTTAATTTGTCGTTACACTTGTCTAATTATTTTACACCAAAGAAATTTCCACTCCTTTCTTAATTTTTCGTGTTCACAATCACTTTTTATTTTTCTTTTAATATTGTCTAGCACAAGGGGAGTTACTTCGATTGATAAAAAATAGGTCATAGATTCAATTTTTAAAAGCAACATGTATATATGTACGTAGCAGATTTTATAACTGCCTTTTTTTATCAATTGGAAGTGTTAATTCTGCCAAAACTAGAAATTAATCGTTTGTATGTTTAATGTGAATGAATATTCGATGGTTTATACTAAGTGAACAAAAACAAAAAAAAAAAACAAGGGATATACTTCTTGAATTTAATTTCTATGCATCGTCAGTGTAAAAGAGTTTTATATATGTATTCAATCAGGTGTTATCACATTATTAAAAGAATAAACTTTTAAACACATTACTTCTAAAGTCATATAAATGCATGAAGTTGATTGAATGACTATATAAAACTTTTTACAAAACCAATACATCAAAATTAAACTCATACATCTTATTGTTCTTTTTATGTTGAAATTCTATTTCTTAGGGTTCAACCAATGCTACAAGAAACACAGTGTTTAGTAATAGCTTTTTGTAATTTGTGGCGGTTCACTAGTTGCCATCTTTTTGTGGCGATTTTCCAGTAACTGCGGGTATAACCAGCACTGAAACAAAATATTGTTATATCATCATAAAATCACTTTTATTTTCAATATATAACTCGGTATGTATCTCTACTGATTATTTTAAGCTTCTTTAATTTTTTTCTTAATCAATACTATTCAGAATCAATATTCAATCACTCTATTATATTGCTCTCTTTCTTGCTCTTTGACTCTGCTAAACCAGGACGCAGGTTACATTATTCTTGTCAAAAAGCTGAAATTTCTGTAATTCGAAGATAAAAGAAAATTAAACAGCTGGAAACTTTGTAGAATTTAATTATGAGAATCATGTACGTACATAATAGCATCTTAGAGAGGAGGGAAACACAAGCTAATTGAGAGTAAAATGTTATCAGAGAATATAATAACATTTGGGTATATTCTAGTTATCAACTCTAAAAGAATTCCTCAATTCTAATTTTGTCACAATACAACTTTTTTAAAAAACTTAAATTGATAAAAAGAATAGTTTAATTTTTATACGTAAAAATATACAATCATGCAATCACATCCGTTCTTTTAAATTACTAATAATAGAACTAATAAAAAAATTATTTTTTATGAGGTGGAGTTATATAATTTGATGCACGTGTATGTAAAACATCTTTACACTGATAAAGAATCAAAATTAAATTCTAAAAAAATAACATAAATTAAGTAGTTATATTTTTAATACTACGTCTTCTTACACAAATTTATTTTGTGTTTAATTTGCATTGTTTCTTTCTTTAATTTTTGTTGTCCTTGTGCTGATTTTTTTCAACAGAAATCAAGTGGCAGACTTTTCAATTATATAAAACAAGTGACATATATAGTTATATTTTTATCGAATTTAAGTCAATAACTTTTACAATAAATATATAAATGAAATAATTAAGTAACAATAATTTGGAGTGCAGAGATTCTTGCACAACACTATTGTTCTGTGAGCGAGGTAGAGAAAAAAGCTTAAGAACTTTGTCCAGATTACTACTACACTTCCAATGTCAGAACTCAGAACTTTGCAGAGAAATCCCATGTGCTTCAAAACAAACATATGCAACCAAAGCTTCAATTCCAAAGTAGGGAAGGAAGGGAAGCAAAACCTATCTTCCGTTGACTCTCTCATATACATATACATAAGCTACTTAATAATTAAAATTAAGTAGACCTAACTAATTTAATTATTAAAATTTAATTCCATATCAAGTGTATATTTTATTAAAAAGATATTATACTACTTTAGTCACATGATGTGACACGTCTTCGAGTAACAAAAGTGAGGTTTCTAGCTAATGATATTAAGTTTATGAAAGTATTTTCAAGCTCGATCGATTTGTCACGGATTGAATTTCTATTTAAGAGATTTAATCGTTTGTTAATTAGTTACTTACATATATAAAGTGTTATTAAAACTCTCGACATTTTTTGACCTAAAAAAATAGAAAAACTCTCAACACTTAAGCAGACAAATAAACTAACTATTTGATTAACCTAAATTTATTCTAATAATATATAATGTTAAGATTATTTTGTAATCAAAAGTTAACATTCATTTAAATTTGCTTTCAGTCCAATGCTGGCATATATAGTAGTGCATGGCTAGCCTAATAAGAGTTCCTGGATGTATTAATATAGCTAGGGTTTTAATTAATTAATAATTAATTAGCAGTACTAATAATATTGCCCAAACCTATTATTATAAGAAAATGTGAGACCCAACTGGCACTCGATTGGAAGATTCAAAAGTATTATCGTATCGTATCGTATATATATAATAGATACGTTGAAAATGAAGTCCTTCAATTAACAATGTAATTCCTTATTATTTGATCTACCTTACTTTGATTTCTTATTTCTTAATTTTGTCTGCATGCAATAACGATTATTATGACATTAATATAATATAATATAATATAATATATAGATCGTGTGGTTTCTATCATCCTTGTAACAAATAATACTGTTGCAAACAAGAAATTACACAAGCCTGTCATCTTCTTTGTGATTTTATTAGTGGGGGCATCGTTTTGAATTAGGGTTGCATTATCCCATCACTTTCAGTTTTTGGTTTGCACTTTTATTATTAGTATTCCAACCTTATTACTAACAATAGCTAGATAAATTTATTTTAAAGTTTAATCATCTTTACAATTTTTTAACAACTTTTTTCTTTCATGCATATTCTGAATCCGAGAGTAGAACGTATTAGGGATAACTAAGGTATTTAGTTAAGTTTGTTATACTTGACCGCTGGTTTATCTTCAAGTTAGTTAGTGTTTAGTAACTAATCTTGATCTTCTTGAGCTATGACTTATTATCATGTATCCTATAAATACTCTCTTGAAAACACTTGTTTGAGTTAATGAAAAGATGTTATTCATTTTCATCATTACTCTCATATCAATATGGTATCCAGAGCCTTCTAAACACTTTCTCTGATTTTCTTTTCCTTTTTTCCTTACTTTCTTGCTAAAGAAAGAAATTCTGTCTCTCTCTCTCTCTACCTTTACCAAATCCATTATCGTTGTCCTTCAATTTTACCCTAATCCTCTTTCTTGTTACCAATGGCACTTCTTCTTGGTACTCACCAAAACCCCATCAAACATGGGCTCGTTCCTCTGGTTAATAAGCTTGATGACAAGAATCACAGTACATGGAAGTACCAGGCTTGGCTCACGATTCAAACGCTGGAGCTTGAACGGCACCTCGATCCTTCAAAGACACCACCACGCACTGTCACTGTCACCGTCGAAGATTCTTTGGATTCATCACAGAAATCAGCAGCAACGGAAGGAAACGCATCAATTCCGTCGCCCAAACCTACCTCAACAACTATGGTTCAAGAATCAGAAGAATATCGAAAATGGAGGCAGAATGACCTAGCACTTCAGACATGGTTGGCTGCATCGATTACTAAGCCTTACCAGAGCAAAATCTTGCAATGCAAGTCCTTCTTTGATGCTTGGAACACAATTGAAGGAATCTTTGCGGCAACCTCCAAGACTCGAATTCAGAGTCTCAAATCCCAGCTCAGAGGTGTCAAGAAAACATGGACCATCGAAGAGTATCTCACAAAATTGAGGAATATTGATGAATCTCTTGCTACTCTTGATTACTAGTTGAGTGATGGATCACATTCAGGCAATACTTGAAGGATTGAACGAAGAATACCATGGCTATACGGCTTCGGTTATGGCAAGATTTGGGACATTCACAGTTGCAGAGGTTGAATCCTTTCTTCAAGCCTACGATGAAATGCTAAATAGGAATAAACAATTGAGTCAATCAGCACCTGTGGCGAATCTTACTCAGGCTTACTATCCATCATTTGACAAAGGAGGTGGCAGAAGAAGTCGTGGCAATGGCAGGTTTCAGCGGGGTGGAATTCATGGCAAAACTCAAGAACATACTGTCAAATTTGTGGCAGAGGAGGCCATGCTGCAATCAACTGCTACTACCGCTATGATCAACAATACACACAACAATCCAGCTCTCAGAATTCGAATCAAGCGGTGCCTTATGCAAATTCAACACCACCACCACCACCATCAAGCTTTCATCAGCCGAAGGCCTTTATCACTGCTCCTCCTCAAGCAACGGACACTGCATGGTACCCTGACAGCGGAGCAAGCCATCATGTCACACCTGATCCATCAAGTTTCTTGAGTACACAGAATAACACAAACAACACAAAACATCTTCTTGTAGGTAATGGTGCAAGTATTCCTATCCTTCAATCTGGTTCTACACATTTAATTGATAAGAATACTAATGTGAAATATAAATTGATGAACCTATTGTATGCACCTCAAATAACCCAAAATCTGATGAGTGTTTCTAAATTCGCTGCTGATAATAAAGTCTTTTTCGAATTTTGGCCTTATAAATGCTTTGTCTGTGATCAGGTTACACGAGACCTCCTTATCCAGGGAACATCTAAAGGGGGATCTATGTGTTTGAGAATTTGCATGTACCTAAACCTGTCTCTAGTGACTCATTAGCACCTAGTTCATTTACTTGTAGAATAGATAGAGATTCTGATTCTTGTAGTGATTTACATACTCCTATTTCTACATCATGCCTAATTAGTGAAAACCAACATGCTGCTAATGAGCCTATGAATTGTAATGAAGACAGTAGTGATATTAATAAAATGAGCAGATTTTCATTGGATTGTTCTATGTCTGATACTGATTTTCTTTCTTCTTCATCTAATGCTGCCTTACATTGTGCATCTCATTCTATTGATAAAGATGACAAAAAATATTTGGTATTAAAAATTACTAAATCAAATATTACTCTTGACCTCTGGCATAAAAGGTTAGGCCATGCTAACATGCAAAATGTGATGAGAATACTAAAATTATGTGGAGTTTCTGTTCTTGATAAGTCTGTTTCTGCTGATGTTTGTGAATCATGCTCAATAAGTAAGATACATGCACTTCCATTTCATGACTCTAGTACTACATATTCTCATCCATTAGCTTTAGTATTTGTTGATATATGGGGACCTGCTGCTGTGACTTCCCGCTCTGCATACAGATATTACATTGCTTTTGTAGATGTATTTAGCAAGTACACATGTGTTTATTTACTAGAGAACAAATCACAATCATTTGAAGCATTCAAAAATTACAAAATTTTCATGGAAAAACAAACTGGCCAGCAACTAAAATCATTGCAATCTGACCATGGTGTGGAATTTATGTCTCATGCATTCACAAATTTTTTGCATTCTCATGGCATTAAACATAGGCTATCTTGTCCATACACTCATCAACAACAAGGCACTGTTGAGAGGAGACATAGAAGCCTAATAGAAACAACATTAGCTCTCTTAGCCACAACAAAACTTCCCATGCTATTTTGGGAAGATGCTATCACTTCTGCTGCATTTATTTTGAATAGACTCCCTACAGCTTCTTTAGATTATATCTCACCATTTGAAAAGTTATTCAACAAGAAACCTGACTATACTACATTCAAAGTATTTGGTTGTCTTTGTTTTCCATATTTAAGGACATATAATAAGCATAAACTTGAATTTAGATCACAAAAGTGCTTGTTTCTTGGATATGATAGTAGTCATCAGGGCTATAAATGCATGAGTAAGGATGGGGGAATTTACTTATCTAGAAGTGTGATATTTGATGAAACTGTCTTTCCCTATTCTGATTTATTTACTGCTGCTAATTGTACACAGCCTTCAACTAATACTATTTCTAATTATGCCACACAACATGTAATCCCTCTTTATACCACCCACACGGATCACATAGTTACTGCACCTACACACTGTGAAGTTACACACACAGCTGACTTTAACACTAACAGCTCTGAAGAGACTATATGTACTGATCATAATGTTGTCTCTGCTAGGCAAACAATTCCTATTAGTGGAATAGAGATTTGTCTTCCAACTCCTACCCCTGCCCCATCCAATAGTAACATACATCAGATGATAACTAGGTCTAAGGCCAGAAAAGAAATACCTAAAGCTCTAACAACTGTTATTGACTTAATTGAAAAACATCCCTAAAACAGTCAAACAAGCCCTTGGTAGTCCTCATTGGAAAGCAGCCATGGATGTTGAATTCCAGGCATTAAAGAAGTGCCAAACTTGGGATCTTATCCCAGCACCAGCAAATGCAACTATAATAGGTAATAAATGGGTGTATGCTATCAAAAGAAACAGCAAGGGAGAAATCTTGAGGTACAAAGCCAGATTAGTTGGGAAAGGATTCCAACAAACGGAAGGAATTGACTATGAGAAAATCTATAGTCCGGTAATAAGGCCTTCCACAGTTAGGATTGTTATCACCATTGCCTTAACTCAAGGCTGGGTGTTAAGGTAGCTAGATTTTAATAATGCATTCTTAAATGGGAAACTACATGAACAAGTTCTCATGTACCAACCTGAGGATATAGTAATGGGAATCCCAATATGGTTTGTAGGTTAAATAAGGCTCTTTATGGCCTCAAACAAGCTCATAGGGCTTGGTTTCTCACCTTGCATGCTACTTTAGTTAAGTTAGGTTTCAAAAACTTAAAATCTAACACATCTCTCTTTGTTAGACATACATCAAATTCTGTCATTTACTTTTTATCTTATGTTGATGACATAGTTGTAACTGGAAATAATGCATCTGAAATTGATATGTTGATTGCACAACTTAACTGCACTTTTCCTCTTAAAGACTTGGGCCATCTCAATTATTTTTTAGGCCTAGAGATTACTAACCTGCAGGAAGGAAAAATCCATTTGTCACAAAAGAAGTATGCTAAAGAAATTCTTGAAAGAGCAGGGATGTCAAATGCCAAACTCATGCCAACTCCAATGATCACCAACTTGAAGCTTCACCAAATGGACTCAAAACCTTGTGAGGATCCGAAGCTCTACCGCTCTATAGTAGGAGCTCTTCAATACCTCACAACAACTAGACCGGACCTAGCATACTCGGTCAACAGAGTCTCACAATTCATGCACAATCCCACCTTGAACCATTAGAAAGCTGTGAAGAGGATACTTCGATATATAGCCGGTACAGTATGTGAAGGGCTGATATTTTCAAAAATCACTGATTATAGACTTATTGGATTTGCAGATGCTGACTGGTGATCGGACATGGATGATAGAAAGTCTGTGACAGGATACTGCATTTATCTTGGGAGTAACCTCATAGCCTGGAAATGTCAAAACCAGAGCAAGCTAAGTAGGAGTACAACCGAGGCAGAATATCGAGCAGTTGCATCAGCCCAAACGGAGATCATGGGAGTACAAAAGCTGCTGGCAGAATTAAAAGTGGAGCAGAAGGTCACTTCAATAATCTACTGTGACAACCAAACCACTTGCCATTTAACTCTAAATCCGGTATATCATAGTAGATGCAAACATATGGAAATGGATATACACTTTTTGAGGGATTTGGTTTCACAAAAACAACTTTTTGTCTTACACATATCTTCATAGGACCAAATTGCGGATGTATTTACAAAATCGGTCTCTGTTCAGTTATTTAGCAAATTTCATAGCAAACTTAGACTAGAATCAGTCCCTAGCTAAGTTTGAGGGGGAGTATTAGGGATAACTAAGGTATTTAGTTAAGTTTGTTATACTTGACAGCTGGTTTATCTTCAAGTTAGTTAGTGTTTAGTTAGTATTCTACCTAACTAATCTTAATCTTCTTGAGCTATGACTCATTATCAAGAATCCTATAAATACTCTCTTGAAAACACTTGTTTGAGTTAGTGAAAAGATGTTATTCATTTTCATCATTACTCTCATATCAATAGAACGAAACATACTCTATAGAAATATAAAAATCTGTCTTCTAAACGAATTTTGACAAGTCATAGGAGTTTTACCATGGTCTCTACTACAAAGAACAAATCTATAAAGCTTGTGATGACAAAACGAATAATATCCATCATGGATTGTGTTAGAATGCCACAAATGGTATCGATCATAACCAGTAAGTAGAATATAAAATCCCACTACAATTGAAAAGGAAAACAAAATATAAACACATTCTCCGATATAAATATTTAACTATTTATGAGTTAATTATTTTTATTTTTTTACTATTTTTTCTCTTGATTATAGTATTTACCACAAAACATGTCTTACAAGGATATGAACATTTTTTTTATAAACGCGTTTTGATAGATGAATACGAGAAGTTATATAACTATACATCTCGGAGACTGAACAAACTATTATGATTAAACAAAAATAATAATGCATAAATTAAACTATTCTTTATAGTACGTTGTTGTGGCTTGTTCTGGTTGTTTCCATGCATAACAACAATAGCAGGAGGATATCTTTATAAACTTGTGTATATAATAAGTGAGAGTGCATGTGTGAACCAAGGACTAAACACTGATGGCTGAACACGTTTTCTTCAAAATAACAAAAAAATAAGAAAGAAATTTTGTAATTAATAACTATTTAAACAACATTAATCAATAAAGATTTTTTTTTATGGTTTCTCTCTCCTTTTAATTTTTAATTCTCTTCCCTTTTATCTTTAACCATTTTTTCTTTTTTTGAAATCTTATTGGTTACGGTAGGCTACCAATTTATTGATTACGTAGTATTATTGAATAATAATAATAATAATAATAATAATAATAAATAAATAAATAAATAAATAGAGGAATTGTAATTAGTAATTAAATAAAGGTGCGATGTTGAAAGCTACTTTATGTTTGACTAGCAGTGAAGGGGGGAGATGCAATGAAACTAATTTTTCAATTCTACTTAAATATTTTGCAGCTTACTTATTAGCTTACGCCGCAACAAAGAAAACAAATTAAAGAATCTTTTTATATAAAATAAGATCATCCATTTACTTATATAATAAGTTCACGTTAATCACCATGTCTAAAAGTAATTTTCTTTTATTAACGTGTGCTTAATTAATTGAAGAGATCTGATGTTTGTTCCAGATAGTAGATACTGCTATAACGCCACGGATTCAAATACTACTTTGAAAAAAAAACTAATGCTAGTAGAAATTATTATTTTATTAAACTAAAAATAACTGTGACTTTGGATTTTTATATAAAAAAGTCGACGTATTCAGATATATTAAATCTAAAACAACAAATATTATGAAATTCGAGAGAATAGTATAATATATTTTATATTTGTGGAGTATTTTTTAGGAAACGTTTTCAATATGAACACCGGTGTTCTTGTATTTTTAGCCGTTGATCTTAATTGATTTTAATTATAAAATATATATATGATTAAGATCAACGGCTAAAAACACAATAACACCGGTGTTCCGGATATACTCGAAACGCTTCCTATCTTTTATATGTGTAATTTTAAACAACAATAAGAAAAAAAAAAGAATATTTCAAATCTAAACTGCTTTATAGACCGCAGATATATAATTTTATAATTATAATTTATTTATATATTCATCTTATATCACATTATTGTTATTAACATCAAGAAAACAAACATTCCAAATTCCAAATAAATTAGAGAATTAATTATATCCCAGCTATTTTATTTTGAAAATACTTTTTTCTCTTTTTCTACTTAATTTGTATTCAAAGCAAGATAGTGGCAGTTTCGGGTCGTCATCGTCATAAATACCGATGTTATTTAATTCCATTAATAGAGACGGTTTGAAACTGCCACTAAAAATCATGAGATTCTCACAACATTTGTTATTGTTGTTGTTCAAAACTGCCATTGATTTTTTTTAGCGCTGAATGTGTCTTGATTGAAATTGTTCACGTCTGTACTATACTATTAGTTATTGACTGAAATTTTTTATAAAATTACTTTTTCAAAACCTTAAATTGATAGGTGTTATGATATTATTTTTAAAAAAAATTAAACTGATGTAGAATAAGACAACATAAATAATTAAAAAGAGACACATAAATATAAGAACTTATTGACACATGTAGTATAATAAAATCAGTCCATGGAATAAATAAAGTATGAAAGTAGGAACTTAGTTTATCATTATAAAAAATACTTAAGAACCAAATTGATTCATTACTTCAAATTTCAAAGTTTCATCATCATCATCATCACCTCCAATTAAAGGGAAAACATAACGTCATCAAAAGAACTCCGCAGAATAAGGCAAATTGAAATGGCAACTACTTATTATTGATGCGTTTAATTAGAAGTTTAATAAATTATATATCAGATAATTAAAAAGCAGCAATGCTAGCATGCTAGGGTAAATTAAATTAAGAAAATTAATTAAAATATGGTATATATACTAGCAAGTAGTAGCAGTATCCATAGCAACTACACCGTCCATTAGATAAATTCAACCAAAAGATCAAAATTGAGATATTGATTAGGTAAAATCTACACTATATTACAATCTAATTATTAATTTTAAAAAGTGGATGTAGTTAAGGCCTATACATGAAAACATTATTATTAGGTATATATAGGCCGGTTTGATCTCAAATTAAAGCTGAAGAAGACTACTTGTCATTAACACAACTACACAAGTCAAATTTAACTAGAAACAATGCATGCAACCATTTATAAATGGACGTGGTAGTGCTTTATACACAAACATAAACATATATATAATCTTAATATTAGACAATAATAAAAAAATTGCATGAATGCATAAATTTTATTTAATTAATTATTGAGTGATTTCTAGGAGAACAAAGATAAAATTGCATATATAAGCAAATAAGGAAGACAATTAATTGCGAAACGTGTTTTTATGATGCATGTTGAGCGTATAGCATGCACTAATGCTGAAGTCATCTTTAATTTGGTTATTAACTATAGCCAGCTAGCTAGGGTTACACACACGAGATTGAAATTCTTTTGGCATTCTACTCAGAATTTTGTTTATTATTAGGGATGAGTTGAAAAATTGTGTCCAATTTTAATTAGGCATGGCAATTTCTCTTGATGAGATGGGTTTTCGGATAGGTATTTGTTTGGGATAAGTGTGAGGGCATTTTTTACTCACCCTGTAGTTACTCAATTACTCGTATAATAATATGAAAATAACTCTCATATATATATAGTATTTCAGAAACCCTAATTCTCTGTATTCTCATTTCTCTGTCTCTAGAGGCAAACACAGGCCAATATTGCAATGAGGTTTGTTGAGTATTAGAGTTGACTTGAAGCCTGTTAAAAGGTTTGATAATTTAAAAAATAAAATAAAAAATAACAAATTAAATAAATAATCAAGTAAAATAAAAAATATTAAATATGATAAAAAATGTGTATATTTAATTAAAGTAACTAGTAGCTTAATAGTTTGAAATTCATTAAATATTAATATACTAATATATATATATATATATATATATATATATATATATATATATATATATATATATATA
>JASCZI010241732.1:92590-106021 GCA_036250425.1 Stylosanthes scabra
GGTCAAGCACTAACAAATATGTGAAAAAAGTGTTAATGAGAGTATCTTTTTAAACATGAAATTATCGTCAAAAACCTCCTCATCAGACAACGTAACTTTTTTTTTGGGTTCAGTGAGAGTTTACTCTATATTGAATTATGACTTTTCATTGTTACAAGTATTTTGACTTTTGTGTTGTTAAAAAATTTATCTAACAACGTAACTTGTTAAAGCTAAATAGAAAAACTAAATAACCATCCATTTTATATATGTTAGCCAGCAATTTTAATCAGCGTATACACTTTACCACTTTGGTAGTATATTTGAAACTTCTTTTTAATATATCAACCAATAAAAATCTGATGGTTGATTAAATTTTGGCCAATAAAAATTAATCGTGCTGATTGTGTAGGATTTCTTTTTTTTTTTAGTTTAAAAGTCTCAATCTAATTAAAGAGTTGGTAGAAGCTCTTCAAATCTTTTTTCAGCATTATCATCAACGATCTAAGAATGATTAAAAATTACAATACAATATCTTAAATTGGATAAACATCTCAAAATTAAAGGCTAAGATTGAAGCTAAGGCAGAGGGTGTTTATATACATGTCTCTTTTTTATGCTATAAAATGAATTTTTATTTGGGAAATGCTAGTGATAATTAACACTAAAAATAAAAAATTGGTTTAGTTATAATATGATTTATTAAACTATCCAAATCTTAAAAAATAAGTTTAAATTCTCAAATTACCTTCATCTTTGTCACCATCACCACCACCACCATTCACTCTCATCTCTCAACAGATCTGAATTTACATACCCAAACTTAGTCTCAAAAACCCAAACCCAACCTCTTTGATTTAAAATCTATTCAAAACAAATTCTTAACTCACATAACTATATTAAATCAATTATCACCCATTCACCCTATTCAATATTCATTGAGAAGCAGTTGTTACGTTGCACAATGATGAGGAGGTTTTTGACGATAATTTCATGCTTAAAAGGATACCCTCATCAACACTTTTTTCACATATTTGCTAGTGATTGACCAAGCTTCTCCCTCTCTTGCATAATTATGTCCATAAATGATTAATTGTTAAATTAGCTTCCATGGAAAGCAAGGAGAGTGGACAAAAAGCCAAAAATAGCCCAATCCAGTGTAGATCGCGCGCCCGCGCCCTCCCAATGGCGTGCCCGCGCTTTCCCTTACTTAATGAGGAAGTTTCCGTTGGTGGCGCGCCCGCGCTATCAGATGGTACTCCCGCGCCACCCCATTTCGTAATGCCCAAGATAAGGACACCACACGCTCGCGCGGTGGAGGTGACGCGCCCGCGCGACGGCAGTAGAACTCACTTAAATGAAGGCTATTTTGGGGATTTCACTTTCCCGGGCCAAGGCCCATCCATTTCTCAAGCCCTATTCGACCTATATTGGGGGGGGGGAACAGCTGAAACATAACAAGCATTCTCTCATTTCATCAATTTTAGCCTTAGAGTAGTTTTAGGAGTTTTTGGGAGAGTTCTCCATCTCTCTCATTTTCCCAAGTTTCTCTTCTATGTTCTTCATCCCTTAGAAACCCATTACCAAACAAACTCTTCTTTAATTACTTGTTTTGTCTTCTAATTTGTGGATAGTTGTTATTTCATTTTAAGACATTTCTAGTTCTTCTTCAATTTTGCTCATCTTTACATATTGTTATTTCTAGTTTATGTTCTTGTTCATTTTATGATTCCTTGCACTTTTATGATTCTCATGCTCTTGGTTGTTGATCTACTTGTTGATTCACTCTATTGATCCTCTTGTTAGTTTATTTTTCATATTTGCTAGCATGTGTTTACTCTTGCCTACCAAGTGTTTGATGTTTTGTTTACTATAATTATGGAGTAGTGATCTTGTGCTATGGTCATGGGTTGAGGTGTGGATGATCCTAGGTACTAATCCCTAAAGAAAGGATGGGTTAATCCTTGGGTTAAAATCATTCTGTTGACGCCAGGCTTTCGCTAGTGAGAGTGAGTCCTTAATGAGGTGAACATGGAGATTTTATCCATGTTCCAAAGACGTAGGTCCATTGCACTAGAGTATGAGAAGCCTGAGACTTACGGAACGGTATTAATCTACCCACTCGACCGTTTGGTAGAGTGTGGCTTCGCGGGTTACGTGACAACCATCCATACTTGGGATTAGTGGTGTTCATGGGGACACACAATACCTCAATCCAAGGCCAAGCACCCATTTTTATCAGTTTCTCTCTCAATCTCTCTTTTGATCTCTGTTCACACACACACACACAATTGCAACCCCCGATTTCCTAACAACCAAAGTCGGCCCATGCGTTAACTCGTTGGGAGAATGACCCGAGTCCCGTACTCGGTATTTTTAACTTGGTTGCAAGCTCTTGTGACATTCTTCTTTGACGAGAACCGTTCTTCGCTTGCAACATAATCTATTTGGGATCCCCTACAATGATACCTTCTTGTTTTCCAAAGAAAAGGGAATTCTGGATTAACCTTGTTGCGACGCTGACACGCCCGCTCGGTTGGGGATGCTTTTGTCGTTGTAGTTGAAAGCACCTCTTCCCTCACGGGCTGCGTTGAGACGTTTTAAAAAGAGGTGTCACAGGGTGCAACCAAAATACCGAGTATGGGACTTGGGTTGTTCTGCTCAGGAAGCGAAAGGGAAAGTTTATTTTTTATTGGGGTTGGTTGCAATTGAGTTTGTTTGAAAGCAATTCGTAGGTTGAAAGCAGTTAAAAGCAGTTGAATAACAATGATAATAAAGGAGTATCCCGGCAGTAAGTTGAAATACTGTGCATCGCTATCATTGCTGCTATGTCTCGGATCGATTATACACTCCCTAGGAGGAACCTTTGCACATCCTTGACTAACTAGCTGTGAGGCAACGAACCCACAATACCGAGTTCAAACTCACAAAGGTGCAGGTGTTGCGTTGGAGTCAGCAATCCAGCCCACGACTCCCTAGAGTGCCTGCTGTCACCAGGACCTCATGCGCTTTATCTAAGCTGAAATTGGAGTCTATGATCTATGCCCATGACTGGACGAACTCTATAGGGTCCCCGCTGTCACCGGGTCAAATCTGCTGTCACCAGGTCCCACTGCACTTGTGCCTGTTATCACCGTGGTGAACCACGTACTGTAAGGAACTGCCACTATGCTAGCAGGGGTGTCTGTGGAAAGCATTACGGGCTTAACCCGTTCCTTCCCCTCTGATCCACTAGGGGACTCGCAGCTCTGGTCATTTGCACATTTCACCCCACAGCCGAGACACTATGGGACTCTACTCACTAATTGCGGAAATCATAAAAGCAGGAAAATAAATCAGCAGCATAACAGTATGTAAAATCGTGGTTTGCAGAAAAGTAAACGGATAGAATAACAGTAAAGTAATTTGATTAAAACTGAAATTTGACAGAGTAACAGTAAATAAAACAAACAAGTAATAAAAATAAAAAGTCTGGCTAGTGAATGAACAAGAAAACCTAAAATGGAACCCTAGAATCTAAGCTAAATGTGGAAGTGGACTCTCCTTGAAATGGTGAATGACTCCTCTATTTATAGATGCTGAAATCCCCAATGCGTACGCATAGAAGCTTCATATGCGTACGCATAGGTGCCGAATCTAGCATTTGGGCGTGCCGCCCAAGGCTATGATGCGTACGCATGGCTCCTTGTAATGCGTACGCATAGGGTCCAGCAATAGCCTTCTAGGTTTTGTTGCGATCCTTTCGTTCTCTTCGGCCACTTCCGCTCCGAACTCCGCCTGTTAAATCCTGAAACACTTAAGCGCACACAACAAGGCATCGCGCGGAACGGTAAACAGTTCAAAACACAGTAAATGTTGGCCGAAATAGCAGATAATTACAATTACAGTCCTAAGGAACTACTAAATGCAATCAGAGCTATTTTGCTAGTGTTTAAGTGATGAAAGGGTGGCAATTAATCAATTAATGCAGTAAAATTATCCGTCGGAACGGGTTTCATCACCTCCCCACACTTAAATCTTGGCATGTCTTCATGCCCAATTAAATCAAAAATAGAGGAGTGAACACCAATGCTATGAAGGAATAAGTATGCATACATGAAAGGAAATCAAAAACTATGCAAAGAGTGGGCGGAGAGTACTGCAACAAGTACTAACCCAACCAAATTGTTTAAGCTCAAGGAAAACATATAATTGATTTCACATAGTACAAAAGTTCACCAAGCATAGAATCGAGGAATAAGAACCTTACCCGGTCGTGTTTACGCTCATCACTCAGTGTATCGGGTAAAAAAAGGCTCTCAGTTCCTATCCAATTCCTGCTCTTCTTGACTTGCCTTTCATCTCGTCCGTCCATGCTGCTGTGTATACCTATGTAATCATCAGAAAGGTCTTTTTGGGCTTGTAACGAGGCTAGGGTGAAGGTTCGGAAGTATTAATTTGGGAAAGATGCGCTAAAAGTTTGAACATTTTGATTAATCCAAGACACCTATCCTGATGTTCTTCACTCCATTCCCGCATCCCCATTTTGTTTTCATGACATGCACTTCTTCTTTTAGTTGCATGGCACTCACATTAATCTTTGTTTTTCTGCAGCTTTGCTGCTCGGGGATGGCAAGGGTTCTTTCTTTGGAACTTTTCTTTTTTTTTGAATTTTTCATTCCCTTGCCTACCCTTTTGTGCGAGTGCCCTTCTTTTTAGTGCTTTAGTGCATGCATGTGCCCTCCAAATACCTTTGGTTTTCTTTTTGGAGTTCTCCCTTATTTTCATCTTTCACACGAATGGTTCTCCTTGATTCCCTTTCTTTTCTCAAAAATTAAAACCAACCTGCTAAATCTCGGATCAATCAGAAGATCAAGTAGGGTTGTGCACTGGTTTTTCGCTTTTTGAGGCTTGATACTTGGCTATTATAAGAACAAAAGGGATACAAGGCTCAAAAGTTTGGGTGCAAAGGATAAATGTATAGGGTAAGGCTTTATTTGGTTAGTGGGCTAAAACAAAGAAGGCCTTAAATCATATAAATACACAGAATATAAATAGCAACAGGCATGGAGAATCAGGCAAGGCAAAAATCATAGTCATAGGAAAGGAAATAACACACATGAAGGAAAATTAAGTGGTAAAAATGACCACTTCAATTAGGCTCAAAACTCACATGGTTTGTGTGTTCTTTTCCTTTCATCTATGATTGGATGATTATTGCAAGTGTGAGAATCAATTTCGGTTAAAACATTTTGAAAGTTCTTCGGGTGGGTCCCCAAGAAAAGAAAAGCAACAGTTTAAGAAGACCTAATATATAGCATAATATTCACTTAATATCATCTATACACAGATATAGAGTTAGTCACTACCAAATTCTACAGAGGATAAACAAAATATAGACAAGAAAATATAAACAGAGATAGTAAGGATCAAGAAGTTGGAAAATTTTGACCCTTGTGCTAGTGTCGTATATGCCGTAGTGCTATGCCTTCCTCCCCACGCTTGAAAATTGCACGGTCCTCTGTGCAAGGGGAGCTCCCAATAGTCCACGAAGTTATCGTGGTCCAGAAGATTGATATCTTCCTCCTCCTCTTCTTCTTCTTCTTTTTCTTCTAATTGATTTGCCCAGCCAAATGCCATTTCTTGGCCCTCTTCTTCTTCATCTTGCTCCATAGCCTCGGGCTGCTCCTCCTGAGGTTCTTCCTCAGGATCTTCTTCTGGCTCTTCTTCGGGATCCTCCTCAGGATCCTCTTCTGGTTCTTCTTCAGGATCCTCTTCCGGAACCTCTTCGGGATCCTCCTCTTCTTCCATTGGCTCTGCACCCGGTACATATTCTGGGACTTCTTCTTCTTCTAGTTCATTCCCTACTCCCTCACCCGAAACATATTCTGGAACTTGTTCCGAGTCGGAGTCGCTGCTAATATCGATAACCTCATCCTCATGAGGTGCAGCATTCGCAGGCCCTGCCTCGTTTCTAGCTCGTTGGGCTCTCACTGCAGCCAACTTTCTTGAGAAACGGAAAGGTGGTGGGTAAACTTTCCTAGGAGCCATCTGCATATATTAAGCACAAGAATAGGGAATGAGCTTTTTACTTTTTTTTTTACCATTAACAATCAGACAATATTTGACATGATCACATTAAGCATGAAGAAGATTATTGCCATGTTATATTTTCTATGCAATTGTTAAACAGTATTAATTGAATATTTAGCCTAATATGCTCATTTGAGTAGGTGTTCATGCATAATAATATTTAATTTTATATGCAACTATCATGCGGAGTTGGCATGTAAAATTTATGTTAAAAGAAATTGGCATCATTTAGTAAATTAGCATGTAATTACACAAACTAGCACCCTACATTAATTATCCCTAATTCCATCACATATAGGCAACACAAAGATAAACACAAAAGCATACACAAGAGTCATCTAGGCCTACCTCTAACCATCACTAATTATTATTAAACTAAATTCTAGCATGCATACTAATTACTCTAGACTATCCTAACTAAACTAACTAAAACTACACTAACTAAAGCATTAAATAATTAAAAGAGGAAAGAGAAGGAAACTTACCTTAGAAATGGAGATAGAAGAGAAGATGAGAAGAAGTGAAGAAAAGAGAATGAGAATGGTGACATTTATAGGCGCTGGATGCGCGGCCTATTCGTGTCAGATGCGTACACATTGGAGCAATGCATACGCATCAAGGTGACTTTTCACTTACCTTGTTCCCGTGCTTTAGATGCGTGCACAAGAGTCAAGATTTTTTTTTAAACGGTTACCCTAAGACTCGTCTAGTTGCATTTTAATAAATTTAGACACATTTAATCAAGCAAATATAGCAATTAGATGAGATTTGGGTCAGATAGATGTTACCTCGGTGGGTTGTCTCCCACCTAGCACTTTTGTTTAGCGTCCTTAAGTTGGATGTGCTGGAGTCGGCCATATTACTTCCATTTGGAGTTGTTCCTTACCAAGTGTGCATCTGCTCCCTTATCGCGGTAAAGGTTTTGCTCCATCTCATTAAGCATTTTTGTGACACTCAGGCAATCCACTTGTGACTTCTCCTATCCTTTCTTATAACTCTTCCTTTCCACTTGGCATTTTTCTTTTGACTCTTTCTCCTTTTCTTTTTTTTTTCTAAACTTTCTTCTTCTCGCATCTTTTGTAGCAGTTCTCTTATTAATGCTTCGATCATCCCGTTCTGAGCTGCTTCCTTCCATCGCATTCTCCCGTCGTCTTGACGGTTGTTCTTCTTCGGTGGGAGTGGAATCTGAAATGTCTCTGTGGTCCTTGCTGATGAAAATGTGAAGATGTCGTTGGCATAAGTCAGTCTAAAGCCGCTTGTTTTTAAGAATGGTTTCCTGAACAGAACCTGTGGATGCCCCCTTTCTCCCGGTGGTTGCTTGATGACATGGAAATCAGTAGGAATTACAAGCCTTCCTATCTTCACCATTACATCTTCAATGATTCCAGCTGTGGATACAATACTGCAATCAGCAGCAGTGAAAACGTCTATGGTTTTCTTCAGAGATCCTAATTCTAAGGCTTCATATAATGCGTGGGGCATTATATTTCCACATGCTTCGGGATCGCAAAGACAGCCTGGGATCTCAAATCCCTTAATCCTGCAGGTGACCAGGCATGGGCCAGGGTCTTCGCATTTAATTGGGAGTTCTTCTTCGTCCTTCCCCATGTCGGAGATTGTTTCTATGCAGAATATTTTTTCATCATTACTCTGCGTTTCCTTTCCCAACTAATCTTCAGTTTCTCTTTCTTGGTCAGGTTCATCTTCTTTGTAGTCACCGTCGTATTCCTCACAAAAATCCATAAATTCTTCACTGTCCGCATCCCTTCCATCTTTTGATTCAGCTATTTCAAGCAATAGCTCATACAGATGTTGTTCAGTCCCTTCGTCATCCGTATCTTCGGATTCGTCCTCACTTCTCACCTCATCGTGAATAGCATTAAGGAACCCCTTGGGGTTTGGCAAAGGTTGAGGTGGTAGAGGATTGGGAATAGGTGCTTGAGGCTGGGGTTGGATTTGCTGGGATGTTGATTTTTGCAACATTTCTGCCATCTGGTTTAGCCTAATTGTTATTTGCTTATGCATTTCCATCATTTCCTGGTTTTCCTTATGACGGATATGTTCGAGCTCTTCATAATTGTTCAGGTGATCATTGGTAGGGGAAATTGTTGACGGAGATACGGGGATTGAAATCTGACATTATGATTATTTTGGGGCATAGTTGACATGTAAGGCTACCTGGATTGGGCCAGCTGTTGAGGTGACGGATTCCACCAAGTGGGTTGGCTGTTTGGTCCTTTGACGCAATATTGCTTATTGTATGGCGATATGATGGTGAAATCCACAAAATTTTGTGCAACAGCTACAGTGTTATCTTCCTGAATTTGGGGACATTCATCTGCATGGTGGGAATTGCAGGAGCAAATCCCGCAATACTTGATGGGTTTCTGCTGTGAGTCATCTACTTGTCGCTTCAACATAACAGGAGTCATTTGTTGTCCCTCCTTGATCTCCTTTAACATTGCGGCAATATCCGTCAGGGATTTCATCAAAAATGTAGATTCGGACGGCGCAACCTCGTGCACACCCCTACTCCTTGCTCTTGTGCTGAAGTGCTGATTGGCATCAGCCACTGTCTCAATCATCTCCCATGCCTCTTCCGGCGTCTTGTTCATCAGAGCTCCCCCACTGGAGGCGTCGATCATTGCCTTATTAGTGGATGTCAATCCTTCACAGAAGTAGTTGATAAGCAGGAAATCAGATATCGAATGATGGGGGCACGAAGCGAGCAACTTCTTGAACCGCTCGTAGTACTCGTGCAGAGTTTCCCCGTGGAGTTGTGCAATCCCAGAGATTTCCTTTCTGATGGCATTAGTCTTGGAAGGCGGGAAGTACTTTTCCAAGAATCTCTTCTTGAAGGTTGACCAATCAGAAGTTACGTCAGCAGGCAGGGTATGGTACCAATCCTTCGCCCTATCGTCCAAAGAGAAAGGTAGAGCGAAGGCTTTCATTACATCGTCATCACCACCGGTCCTTTTCAAAGTCCTTAATGTGCTTGATAGGGTCTTCACCTGGTCTGCCACAGAATTTCGGCAGAAGATTTATCAATCCAGACTTGAGTTCAAAGTTGGCATTAAGTTTAGCAAATTGGTTGGGCTGGTTGTCGAAGGCTGTGCTTGCACCACCCAACTTTTTGAGAGTTAGTTGTTCCGCCATGGTAGAGGTACCTGAAATGGAAGAACTAAATTGTGTATCAGTGTCGAAACTAGAATCAAAAGAATAGAAATGATTGTTATTCAATGCCAGTTTCGCAAGTTCAGCTCGGCGCCTGGCTTGCCTTGTTCGGCGCAAAGTTCATTCAATTTCAGGATCAAACAACAACGAACCAGGATCTGAATGCGACCTTAGCATACAACTAACAATTAAAAAAGAAAAATAAAACGGTATGTACAGTATTCACAAATAATAAAAAACAAACAAATATTCCGCTTCCTCGGCAACGGCGCCAAAAACGTGACACGCCCGCTCGGGTGGGGATGTTTTCGTCGTTGTAGTTGAAAGCACCTCTTCCCTCACGGGCTGCGTCGAGATGTTTTAAAAAGAGGTGTCACAGGGTGCAACCAAAATACCGAGTATAAGACTCGGGTCGTTCTGCTCAGGAAGCGAAAGGGAAAGTTTATTTTTGATTGGGATTGGTTGCAATTGAGTTTGTTTGAAAGCAGTTCGCAGGTTGAAAGCAGTTGAATAACAATGATAATAAAGGAGTATCCCGACCGTGAGTTTAAATACTGTGCATCGATAACATTGCTGCTATGTCCCGGATCGATTATACACCCCCTAGGAGGAACCTCTGCACATCCTTGACTAACTAGCTGTGAGGCAACGAACCCACAATACCGAGTTCAAACTCATAAAGGTGCAGGTGTTGCGTTGGAGTCAGCAATCCAGCCCCCAACTCCCTAGAGTGCCTACTGTGACCAGGTCTATCCTGCTGTCACCAGAACTTCATGCGCTTTATCTAAGCTGAAATTGGAGTCTATGATCTATGCCCATGACTAGACGAACTCTATAGGGTCCCCGCTGTCACCGGGTCAAACCTGCTGTCACCAGGTCCCACTGCACTTGTGCCTGTTATCACCGTGGTGAACCACGTACTGTAAGGAACTGCCACTATGCTAGCAGGGGTGTTTGTGGATAGCATTACGGGCTTAACCCGTTCCTTCCCCTCTTATCCACTAGGGGACTCGCAGCTCTGGTCATTTGCACATTTCACCCCACAGCCGAGACACTATGGGACTCTACTCACTAATTGCGGAAATCATAAAAGCAGGAAAATAAATCGGCAGCATAACAGTATGTAAAATCGTGGTTTGCAGAAAAGTAAATGGACAGAATAACAATAAAGTAATTTGATTAAAACTGAAGTTTGACAGAGTAACAGTAAATAAAACAAACAAGTAATAAAAATAAAAAGTCTGGCTAGTGAATGGACAAGAAAACCTAAAATGGAACCCTAGAATCTAAGCTAAATGTGGAAGTGGGCTCTCCTTGAAATGGTGAATGACTCCTCTATTTACAGATGCTGAAATCCCCCAATGCGTACGCATAGAAGCTTCATATGCGTACGCATAGGTGCCGAATCTAGCATTTGGGCGTGCCGCCCAAGGCTATGATGCGTACGCATGGCTCCTTATAATGCGTACACATAGGGTCCAACTATGGCCTTCTAGGTTTTGTTGCGATCCTGTCGTTCCTTTCGCTCTCTTCGGCCACTTCCGCTCCGAACTCCGCCTGTTAAATCCTGAAACACTTAAGTGCACACATCAAGGCATCGTGTGGAACGGTAAACAGTTCAAAACACAGTAAATGTTGGCTGAAATAGCAGATAATTACAATTACAGTCCTAAGGAACTATTAAGTGCAATCAGACCTATTTTGCTAGTGTTTAAGTGATGAAAGGGTGGCAATTAATCAATTAATGCAGTAAAATTATCCGTCGGAACGGGTTTCATCAGACGCCTAGGGTGGCCGCTCATCAAATGGCGCCGTTGCCGGGGAGTTAAACATGTGCGCCGGTTTTGGTTATTGTAAATATGTAGATATGGTAGTTGTAAATTTTTTTTTGTTGGTTTATATAAATTTCTCGGTGGATGCTAAGATCTAATCCTAATCCTGACTTGCTAGACCTTGATTTGGAAATTGAAAGAATGCTTAGGCGTGCAAGGCCAGTAAGGAGGCGGATTGAGTTTGAGAATTCTTTGCATTGTCAAACTGAAAATCTAGCTGCCGGAGAAACCTCTGTTGACTCTTCTCTATCTGACTCTAAATCTGAAAAATTTTTCTCTCCTACTCACGCAGGTACTATACAAATGGTGGAACCACCAAGAGTAACCTTGTGTCAAATGGGCGAAGCTAGTGTGGCTCTTGAAAATCAACCAGTACAATATCCCGAGCTTAATGAGAACTTC
Organism: Stylosanthes scabra; assembly: GCA_036250425.1. Taxonomy (NCBI): domain Eukaryota; kingdom Viridiplantae; phylum Streptophyta; class Magnoliopsida; order Fabales; family Fabaceae; genus Stylosanthes; species Stylosanthes scabra. The sequence goes on from JASCZI010241732.1 coordinate 104,050, forward strand.
GAACTAAAGACTTGTTTGATTAATCTGCTGCCCAGATTCCATGGGATGCTCGGAGAAGATCCCATAAAACACTTGAAGGATTTTGATGTTATCTGCGCCACCACCCGAAGGACTGGAAGGGAAGAAGATGTCGTTAGAGCCTTCGCCTTCCCTTTTTCTTTGGAGGGACGAGCCAAAGACTGGTACCACACTCTCTCGGGCGAGATAACTGCTGAATGGTCCGCATTTAAGAGGAAGTTTCTGGAAAAATACTTCCCACTATCAAAGACAAACTCTATCAGGAAAGGGATCTCTGGTATCACTCAGTTGCATGGGGAGACGTTGTTCGAGTTATGAGCATTTCCAGAAGTTGTTGACTTCATATCCGCACCACGCCATCTCCGATTTGCTGTTGATTAACTATTTCTTTAAAGGGCTTACTCCGACAAACAAGGCCATGATTGATGCATCTGCGGGAGGAGCCCTCATGAACAAAACTCCGGAGGAAGCATGGGAGTTAATTGAATCAGTGGGGGACAATCATCAATGTTTTAAGACAAGGGCTACCTCGAGTACCAGAGGCGTGTACGAGATTGCACCTTCAGAAACTACAATGTTGGCAAAGTCCTTGGCCGATATAGCAAGCATGTTGCATGAAATGAAGGAAAGTCAATAAGCCACTCCAAAACTTTTGACTCAACCTTCTCATAGCTCACCACCACCACAAGTTCAACCCAAACATTGCGGGGTTTGTTCGTGTAATTCGCATTACACTGATGAATGCCCACAATTGCAAGAAGATAATGTCATTGCATCCTCTCACAACTACTATGATGGACCCCCACCAAATCGCCAATACCAACAACAATCTCAAGGGTAGCGTGATAACCAACAAGGGCGTTGGAACTCCAACCAACAACCTTAATACCGCAAACCCTACAACAACAACAATCCACCACAAAATTCCCAAAACTCAAGATACCAACCTCCACATAGTAGGCAACCATACCTATCAAACAACAATTCCCAACCCTCTTATGAAGAAGCCTTCCGAGTTAGTCAACAAGAAAACAAGGAAATGAGAGAGTCCCTAAAAGAACCGAAGCTCAAATCTCTCACCTCACCGATCTAATGACCAAATTTGCAAATCAAATGCTTCCAAGCACTTCAACTCCACCACCACCACCTAACCCAAGCCCTCTTCCTTCTCAACCTCTCCCTAATCCTAAGGGAGGAATCAATGTAGTCGAAAAAGGAAATGAGGAAAAGGAAAAGAGAAAAGCAAGAACCGAATGGTTAATGGAGCTAATTGCCAAGGCAAATGAAATGGTGGAATCCGACGATGAAGATTGGTGGGACGAGTCGGATGAATCAGATGAGGAAGACTCGGAAGATGAGGATGAGGAATGGGAAGTTGAGGAAGAAAATGAAATGGAAGTAGAGATTGAAAAAGAGGATGTGAAAGAGGAAGTGGTTGAAAAAGAGCAAGTGAGTGAAGCTCTTGAGGAGGAAGCCAAAATTGTTGAGGAATGTGGGAAGCTTTGCTTGGCCACAATATTTGAAGGAGAAAAAATGCACAAGCCCATTCTTCCAGTTAAATGCGAAGATTCCGAACCTTGCTTGGTGACATGTGAGGTGCGGGGAATCAACATTCCAGATTGTCTCTGTGACCCGGGAGCTTGCGCAAGTGTGATGCCTTATGAGCTCTATTGCTTGTTGGATCTTAGACCATTGAGATCAACAAAGGATGTATTCACTACTGCTGACATTGGAATCGTTTCAATTGCGGGAATTGCGGAAGATGTTCTTGTAAAAATTGGAAGCTTAATGGTACCCGCCGATTTTCATGTTATCCGGTCCACTAGACATAGCAAAGGCGGCACACCTCAAGTTCTCTTAGGGAGACCCACTCTTCAAACCGCCAGATTCAAGCTTGATTACATCACCAATGCATTCTCCTTCAAGGTTGGAAATGTGGAGGAAGTTTACCATC
>JASCZI010241732.1:117454-137447 GCA_036250425.1 Stylosanthes scabra
ATGGCGATAAGGTTGCAGCTTGACCAAAACAAGGTCACCCTCATGAAATTCTTCATGTCTGCGGTGTTGGTCTGCATTCTGTTTCATGAAATGTTGTGCCCGAGTTAGATTCTGTTTAAGGGAATCTAGTAGGTGATCCCGATCCAACAAAATCTCTTGCAAGGAGGGTGCATCAGCTGCAGAGAACTCATATCTAACTAGGGAAGGGGGGTCCCTGCCAAATAAAGCCTTGAATGGTGACATTTTGATGCTGCCATGAAAGGATGTGTTGTACCAATATTGAGCCCAAGGTAACATTTCCAACCATTTGCGAGGATAATCGAAACAGAAACAGCGCAAATACATTTCCAGTGTTCGATTCAGAACCTCACTCTGGCCATCAGATTGGGGATGATATCTTGAACTCATGGCCAAATTTGTTCCCTGAAGGCGAAACAGTTGCTGCCAAAAGTTGCTCACAAAGACTTTATCCCTATCTGAGATAATTGACTTTGGAAAGCCATGTATTTTTACCACATTCGTGATGAATGCTTCAGCCACAGATTTACTAGAAAAGTCATGTTTGAGAGGTATAAAATGGGCAAATTTGGTCAGCCTATCAACCACTACCAAGATAACAGAAAATCCACGCGAAGGAGGAAGTGCCACAATGAAATCCATGGCGATGTCTTCCCAAACTTGAGTTGGTATAGGCAATGGGTGCAGCAACCCTGCAGGTAACTTAGTTTCCACCTTAGCTCTTTGACAAACGGCACAAGACAGAACATGTTGGCGGATATCTCTCTGCATATTAGGCCAATAGAAAGATGAACAAATTCTCTCTATTGTCTTTGCAATTCCTGCATGACCACCTAAAGCACCATTATGAAATTCTTGTAGTATCTCTTTAATGATGTCACTGTGTTGTGGAATCACCACTCGATTACGCCACAACAATATCCCATTCTTGAAGGAGTAATTCTTATCTTCCAACGTATGGGAATTGCACTGAGACAAGATAGCCTGCAATTTCACATCGGCAGCAATATCCTTCTTCAAAGTTTGCAACCAATTAGATCTTGGTGAAGACCAAGCTCCCATGAAACTACGGGACAAGGCATCAACAGCGATATTCTTCGAACCTGGCTTATAATGAATTTCGAAATCAAATCCCAGCAACTTGTGAAGCCATCGGTGCTGTTCCGGTGTATGTAAGTCCTGCTCCAGCAAGGATTTAAGACTCCTCTGATCAGTCCTAATAATAAATTTCTTCCCAAGCAAGTAGTGACGGAATTTAGCCACTGCCTCAGTAATAGCATAAAATTCCCTCACATAAGCGGATTGCTTCTGCATTAAGGGGTTGAGTTTCTTAGAAAAGAAGGCAATTGGGTGGTTGCCTTGAGAAAGAACTGCACCAATACCCGTTCCTGACGCATCTGTTTCTAATTCAAATGGCAATTCAAAATTTGGCAACACTAATATGGGTTTAGAAGAAATTGCCAATTTAAGGTCCTCAAAAGCCTTAGCAGCGATGGGGCTCCACTCAAAAGCATCACGTTTTAGCAAATCGGTTAGAGGAGATGCAAGGGAAGCATATCATTGGAAGAATCTGCGATAATACCCTGTAAGGCCTAGAAAACCTCTGAGCTGCTTGACATTAGTGGGAGTTGGCCACTCCAAAACTGCTTTAACCTTGTCTATGTCCATATGTACACCATTACCAGATATGGTGTGACCCAAGTAATCAATGGTAGAAACACCAAAAGAGCATTTGGAGAATTTGGCGAATAATGATTCTTGGCGTAACAGCTGAAGCACAATCTCCAAATGATATAAGTGCTTTTCCCATGAAGGGCTGTACACTAATATATCATCAAAAAATACTAGCACAAATCTGCGTAAATAGGGTCTGAAGACATCATTCATCAATCCTTGGATTGTTGCAGGGGCGTTTGTGAGCCCAAAGAGCATCACGAGCCACTCATAGAGTCCTTGATGGGTTCTAAAAGCTGTCTTGAAGCGATCATCGGGCCTCACCAAGATTTGATGATAGCCAGAACGCAGATCCAATTTAGAAAACACCACGGCACCAAACAGTTCATCTAATAGCTCATTCACTGTTGGTATAGGAAAACTATCCTTAATGGTAATGTCATTGAGTGCTCTATAATCAGTACAAAATCGCCATGAGCCATCTTTCTTCTTTACCAACAGAATGGGTGAAGAGAAAGGACTCTTGCTAGGCTGAATAATACCTTCACGAAGCATATCTTGCACCATGCTTTCAATTTGTTCCTTTTGGCTGTGAGGATAGCGATATGGACGTGCCTTAACAAGCTCAGCACCTTGTGCTAGCGGAATGCTATGATCATGAAATCGAGGAGGTGGAAGACCTGATGGTGATTCAAAAACATCAGCATAAGACAGCAATAATAATGCAGTCAAATCTGCTGGTGTGTCCTCTGGTAACTGCAATGGAGAATGCAGTAGATGAGTCGAATTTTGGACTTCTAATGTGAAGCATTCAACTACGGCATCAGTATTAATTAGGCGCCTCATATGATGGTACTGAGCTTCAATGGGAAGTGGATCAGTATCACCAAAGACTGTTATAAATTTACCCTCATGCAGAAATTTGATGAATCCCGCCTCATAATCCACAATGTGAGCTCGCAGCCGTTTCAACCAAGTAGTTCCCAAAACTAAATCCCCACCACCAAAGACTGTTATAAATTTACCCTCATGCAGAAATTTGATGAATCCCGCCTCATAATCCACAATGTGAGCTCGCAGCCGTTTCAACCAAGTAGTTCCCAAAACTAAATCCCCACCAGCAACATGGAGAACAAAGACATCAGGAACTGTCACTGTATACCCACGAAAGTCCACATTTATAGAAGGGATTCACCCTTCCACGGTCATGATGTCAAAATTTCCCACTACCACCTTGATACCTGGTACTGGTTCAATAGGCAAGTTCAAGAACTTTGCCAGCCTTGGTTGAATGAAGTTATCTGAACTTCCACCATCCAATAGTACCTGAATAACCACCCCATTAATAGAAGCCTTCATCTGTAATGTAGAAGGTCCACTAGTACCATGCATGGCATTGTATGATAAATGGTGGTCTAAAACCTCACGTTCAAGCTGCAACATAGTGTCATCTACTACTGGAACTTCCTCAGTCACCTGTGGTAGAGACGTATCATCATCAGTCTCTACTTGGAGAAGCATAAATTGGTGATTAGCACACCTATGTGACGCAGAAAAGCGCTCATCACACCAGTAACAAAGACCCTTGTCTCGACGGCTCTGTATCTCTGCGGGGCTTAGTTTCCTCACAAGGTTTCTGGGAGGAAGTGGCAAAGCGCGTTGTGGTGGTGTTGGCAAAAGAGGAGGTAGATTACTACGCGCCGGTGTTCGAGACAATGTAGAGGTTGGAGTAACTTGTCCTATAGAGACGCGCTAGCGTGTGAGCACGCATCAGTGACGGAGGGCACAGTGCCTTCACCTCTCTACGAATGTCCTGCCTCAAACCACTAATAAAACAATCCCTCAAGGCCTCTGGAGGATCTATGCTGGTCCGATTAGCGAGAGCAACAAATTCAGCATAATACTCACTTACCAAAGCGGATTGTTGCAATTTGAATAGAAGCTCCCGAGGCGACTCGAACATCGATGGGCCAAATTCAAGTTCTATTGATCGCTTCAAATGAGCCCATGATCGGAATTGCGCCGTGCGCTGAGACATCTGAAACCAAGGAATTACGAGCCCTGACATGTGAATTGCTGCAATACTGATTTGCTCCTCCTCCGGAACACGAAAAAATTCGAAATACTGGTCCATCGAGAAAATCCAATCGAGTGCGTCAGAGCCATCGAATTTTGGCAGATCAAAGTTCACCCTCTGATTCACCTCGAAACGAGGTTGAAAATCTCCCCCTGAGTTCAAACCATGGGTGTGCCCGTTCGACGGAGAATGCATGAGTGGGAGATCTTGAAGGATCTGAGTCAAAGACGACTGGATCGCATCAAATTTGAGGTTCGCCGCCTCAGTAGCGCGAGCGCACTCTGCTCGATTCTCATCGCTTGCTGCTTCAAGCATGTGGAACAGTTTCTTGACGTCAGCCTCCAAGCTCTTCATACGAGTATTGTCAGCGACAGCCATGGTGGTATGAAAGCACCAAAATGATAGAGGGTGAAAGTGAAGTATGTATATATAACAATGAATGTGGTACAATGAGTAAAAACCAAGTCCAATGAAACAGTAACTTCACAGAACAGAAATGGAATAGCAAAAGAAATTGAAATGACAGAAGCTAAACATAATTCCACTAGGGGATAGTAATAATCAAAGACTCCGCCATTGATTAGTCATCAAACAGCAAAACCTGAGAAAAGAAAGAGAGGGTAGAATTAGGAAGAGAAGAGCATAAGTTGAGAAAGAGGAAGAGAGAATTAGGAGAAGGAGAGAGGTACCACAATTCACTTGCATTCGAAGCCTTCCAAACACGTATTAGTAATACGCATTCTTTCACTCCTCCTGCGTCCCTGAATTGGTGGATCTTCTTCCACGTGTCCATCCGTTGTAACAACCTCCCCATCATTCCTTATGCCTGAATTCTGTTGTGCATTATTCCCTACTATTGCTTGCATTGCATCCATGCACATAACAGAGAGTTACCTTTTGTTTCTTTGGTATTAGGATAGAGAGTTATCTATTATTTGAAAACATTTTTTTTTGGGCCATACTCTGGTACTGGACGACACTAAAATTCTAACCAAAGCAACATCTAGTCCAAAAAAACCACTAATCACATAAGAATTGCCTAGCCCTAGACACCACGCAGACACTAAAGTGAATTGCCAGACCAAAAGTAGAGAATTATTGCCTCCCACCTCTAACTTTTAATTGGACTTTATGTTGGGTTTTCAAACATTTATTGGCATTCTCAAAGGTTTTGACTCCAACGGAAACTGGAAAAGAAAAAAAAAAGAGTATAGAAGAGAGCAATCCTGACCCGAAAAAAAAAAACACAGAAAGAGAACTTAGCAATGTGTAGTAGGGCCGTCAGAATAGGTTAAATATGTGAGGCCAACCCGTTTGTCCGTCTAAACTAGCAGGTTTTTGCCTCTAGACTCAAACCGTTTAAAATTCGGGCTAAATGGACTAAGTCCGTTTAACCCGGATAAACGAGATGGTTCATTTATTTAATTTTTTTAAATTTTTTTTAAAAAAATAATATTTTTTTCATATTTTATCTTATTTGATTAGAAAATTCGATTTACCAACTAAACAAATTTGTTTTTTTTCTAAGGTTTGTGGCTTAGAAAAATGGTATTTTAATGGATTATAAAGTTACCAACAAGATTCAAATGATAATAACTTCACTCTATAATATTAATAGCTTAGTTTTTTTTTTTTTTTTTAATTTGATAACTACATCCTCGCACAAGCCAGAGCCAATGAAGTTTATCAATTCATAAAAAAATTCCTCTTCACACCACCAAGCACCTCTTTGATGTATTTATTAGTTTGTTCTTATGCATTAATGATGTTTTTAGTATATTCTTATGATTATGAACTTGATACTTACTTCTGGGTTTCACGTCTCGGGTTTGGGAGCTTGTGTGTTATGTGTTATAAAATAAAATAAAATAAATTCTATTCACATAAAAAAGCACCCCTTTATTAGCAGCTTAGTTATACCAAACCTTTAAAAAGAAGAATACATATGTAAGATGTAATACGAGGGTATAATGGATATTAATTCAACAATGTTAGGTAATCAACAAAGATTCAGTCAATATTAATCAATAATTTATTTTATTTTTTTAGGTTTTGGATATGCTATTTCTTTAGATTTTAGATGTTTTATTTCTATTGTTAGTTGTTTTCAGTTTCGGATGTTTTATTTCTAAAAAAATTATGCATGTATCACTGGTTTTCATTCTGGATGTTCTATAAACAGTAATTATGGATATTTTATTTTTTATTGACTAATTATTGATTAAAAAAATATTGATTACCTATACCTTTTTATATTAATTTTAGTTAAACTTAAAATTATAATTTTAATATTATCTCATATACTCATATATAGCGCGAGTTATTACATTTATAATTTCTTAATAACGAGGCTCTACACAAAAATATGATATTATTTATATGATTTTGTTTGCAATTTTTTCACTGAAGAATTCTTTAATGAAGAGGTCTCTACATGCATTCTATGAAGAACACTCACAAATTTCACTTTAAAAATAAATAAAAACAAAAGAAAATACTTCACATTTAATCATTAAACCACTCATCGTAAAAACTCTTCATCTCTTCATCATTATTTCTCTTCACCATAGTAGGCACCTTTTTCACTATGATGTGGTATTTAACAAATTTTATTTCGTGAAATATCTTTCAACCTATTTTTAATACAAAAATTATATATTTGTGTTGATATTTACATTTTCCCGTGTTAATACATGTATCATTACCGATATCTTTATTTTTATACTAAAAATTGTTTCCTAAACCCAACAAAATACTATTTAAGCAATTTAATTATCAATAATTCCAGATAAACAAGTATTTTTATCAACAAAATACTTAACCAAGCAAATTGTTTCACACGCTCTTTTCCCTTATTATAACGTCTTCTTTCTTTTTGAGATGCGCCAAATCAATTTTTTGTTTGCATTCATTCTTCTTCTTCTTCTTCTTCTTCTTCTTCTTCTTCTTCTTCTTCTTCTTCTTCTTCTTCTTCTTCTTCTTCTGTTTTCTACAATGTTTTTTATTTCATCGTTTGATTCGTGTGATTCTTGATTCGTGATTCTCGATTTTAATGTTTTCTGTAACCTTCTTATTTTGAATCGTTCTTCTGCGTCATTCTCTGCATTGTTTGCAGAGGTGAGTTCGTTTTTGTGTTCTGCAAAATTCTTAGATTTTATCTTCGTTTTCCTTTTTTTGTTATTAGATTTCGTTCTACAACTTTTGTGTTCGTTTTCATCTTCGTTTTCTGTAGTTCAATTTTCATCTCTGTGTTTTGTGTTTTACGTTGTACAAGAATGGAAGCTTGTAGATGTAGACATCGAAGGAGGAAGAAGAAGAAGAATATTTTATTTCTGTGGATTATTATTTTGAGTAAATACTCAATCCGGCCTCTGACCATTATCAATTTGGACAAACTCACCCCTAATGATTTGAAAACCCCGATCCGGCCCTCAACCATTTAAAAATTAGGACAAATAGGCTTTTAAAATCGGTTTATGAAGTTAGGATTTATGATTGATAAACCGATTTTAAGGGCCTATTTGTCTTAATTTTTAAATGGTTGAGGGCCGGATTGAGGTTTTCGAATCATTAGAGGTGGGCTTGTCCAAAACCAACGTTTGGGAGCCATTAGGGAGCCAATAATTAAGTTATCATCCAAATTTATATAAGTTATCATGTGTTGATTCTCCATTGGTCATAATGTGTTGGTTCTCTAGACTTTTTCTATTGATTATTGTTTTCCAAATAGTATTTTATCAATTATATAAATTTTGAATGATAACTTAATTATTAGCTCTCTAATAACTCCCTAATATTGATTTCATAGCACCGTTCTTTTATCAATTATAATCACTTTTAAACTAAAATATTCAAACACAAAACACGTTAAAACAAACTCAATTTTAATAAAAATTAATTCTAATATAATAAGTTTAACTCAACCTAATAAATTTATAAAAACTAAAGAAAGAATGAACAAAAGTACACATGAATTTTTTAATGATCCAAATATACACATAAATTTTTTAATGACTCAAATGTACATATGAAATATTTTAATAAGGAACAAAGATGCATATGAATCTTTTAAATTCATATGTACTTGTATCTATCATGTAATAATTCATATGTAAATTTGTCTCTTTTCCCAAAACTAAACTAAAAACACAAATAGAAAGTAGATCTGCTAGTAACGGGAATGTTCATCAAGCGCAATTAAAGTAGAATTAAATTTGGTAGAGAACTAGAAATAAAATAGAAGTATGGGTACAATTTCAGTTTTGCCCCCCAAATATATATTTTCTATGGAAGCTTCGGCGGCATTAAGTTAGTCCACGTTGTACACCGTCTCTGACCACAACCTTTACAATCAAACATTTCCACATACATACCCTCACCTTCGTTCTTCCCTTCCCCTTCCCTTCAGCAACAATTCTCACTTCTCTCATTTATAAGCCACACCCCCTTCACTCTTCACACCTTCACTTTTTTTTTCTTCCTTTCTACTCTCCCGCAACGCAACGTCGTTCAGTGACCCCTGAACTTCTAATACCAAAAACGACACCGCCATGACCTCCGTTTCACGTAACCGTCCAAAGGACGGAATTACTCTTCTGTCCTTCTTCTTTCTCTTTCAACTCCTTCTCTTCCTTCCCTTCACCGGAGCACAATCCGATAACAAAAGCAACAACGACGAAAACAACGCTTACTACAATCGTTTCAGCCCTTCCATGGCGATCATAGTTGTAATCCTCATCTCCGCGCTCTTCCTCATGGGATTCTTCTCCATCTACATCCGCCACTGCTCCGACTCTCCTTCCGCCAGTGTCCGCCACATCGCCGCCGGCATATCCCGCCGCGGACACCGAGGTCTCGACCGCGCCGTCATCGACTCGTTCCCAACGCTAGATTACTCCGTCGTGAAAGTCCACAAGATCGGAAAGGGAGCTCTGGAATGCGCAGTGTGCCTCAACGAGTTTGAAGACACCGAAACGCTGCGTTTGATTCCCAAATGCGACCACGTGTTCCACCCTGAGTGCATCGACGAGTGGCTCGAGTCTCACACCACGTGTCCGGTTTGCAGAGCCAACCTTGTCCCACAGCCGGGAGACTCCGTACGCGGCACTCCCGCCGCCGTCGTGGTTCCGGAGGCCACAAACGACGATTTGTCGTCGCCGCGGGATTTGGGATCGTGGGACCAAAACGACGTCGTGATTGCCGTCGAGCAAGAAAGTGAGAATCAAAATTCGGAGACTAACAAGAATGAAAGGGAAAGTGTTGATGAACCGGAAGTGCTGTGTTTGAATGTGAACCAGGCGCTGAACCGGAACCGAACCAGGGGCTCCCGGTCAGGGCGGCCAAGGAGGTTTCCGAGATCGCATTCGACCGGGCACTCTCTAGTTCAACCGGGTGAGGACACAGAACGGTTCACTCTAAGATTGCCTTTGGAGGTGAGGAAGAAGATACTTGAACCTCAGTTGAACCGAGCGAGGAGCTTGGTTATTTTTCCAACAGAAGGGAGCTCAAGGAGGGGTTACCGAACCGGGGTTGGAGAAGGAAGTAGTAGGGGCCGGTCTACAAGGCGGTTGGACCGGGGTTTTAAGTCAGACCGATGGGTTTTTACTATGGCGCCTCCGTTTCTGGTTAGAGCGTCGTCCATTAGGTCACCAAGGGTGGCTAATAGTACTGCCGGCGGAAGTTCATCGGCAGCTCCTGCAGCTGCTCCACAAGCTCCGACAGCGGCAGCAACAACAGAAATAGACCATTTACCGGTTTAACTTAGCTTTCTTTGATGAACACCAACTTAAATGTTTCTTTTTTAATTTGATTTTTTTAATCTTTATTTGGCCACGATTTTGTTTTTTCCACTCTGAAATTTGTAACAATGTGTACAAGTAGCACATATGATTTCAGTTAAAGATTGATATATAGTGAAATTATATGATAAATATTAGTTCAATTAAGAATTTAAGAAATTAGAAGCAAATGGGATACTTTGAAGATGTTGGAGTAATTACTTTTAGGGGCTGCGTGGTCTATGCTCTATGATGAGGGGGTCCATCCCACAGCTTCAGTTTTCACTAATGAGGATCTTTCTAGATAATAATAATCAATTAATCATAATAATCAAAAGAAAGCCAATCATATTATTTACATATTTTTAATATGGTTTAACACTTTAAACTAAGTTATTCTCCCAACTAACTTTTTGAATAAGCAATTGCATGACTTTGAATTTTGAAATTGAAACTCGTTTCCTTGAAATTTTGCATCTAGTCTAGCTTCCTATCATGTGGTCTATAGCGTCTACTCAATTGTCCACCAGGTCATTACCGAGAAACTAGGGAAATATTGTACCAAAAGAAAATTATGAACGGTGACTTCTCCCTTATGCTGTTATAAAGATGTAAATTTTTTAATAATGTATACAGATGTTGTTAAAAGAAGTGGACTCTAAATGATGTTAGCTTGGCTTCCATATATTATTGTGTGTGTATCCGGCTCCTAAATGAATGCATGTTGCCAACAGGACTGTTGTAATGGACAGCCTATATTATTTGGGCCCGTAAACAACATAGACGGTGTTTTGGTTTCTCGGTTAGGTTGATTGTTTGGGCTTAGCTTTTTAAAGGTTTGGGTTATTTATAAATTAATGTCCATAAAGAAAGAAATTACATAATGACCAAAAATAAAATTAAATAATGCCTTAGGTTTTTTTTCTCCTCTTTAATTTCTTGGTACATGTTAAATATTCAAATTCCCCCATATACAGACACCAAAAAAAAAAAAAAAATTCCCCCATATACAGGAAATTCTTATATTTCCTCCTAAAACATATTTAGTGCTTAATCTGAATATCTATTCATATTAAATGTAACATTTAAATTAAGAGATGTTAAAAAAAATATTTAAATTAAGAGAAAGTCTTGAAAATCAATATATTTGGGAACTAATATATATTACAATTATTCTATTGAGATAATAATTTTTTTTATTTATAAATTTTTTAATTTGAGATGATAACTTAATTATTGGCTCTCTAATATTGGTTCTATACCACTGTTATTAAATTAAATAAGTAACTATACATTAAACATACGCTTTGTGAGTGAAGATATATATCAACCTTTGCCCTTACATAAAATGACTAATTCATAGATTACTGATAGACATATCAAATTTCTTTTTAAAGTATATTATACTAAAAATCAATTTTAATTTTGTAGAGAGAAAAAACATTAATTAAATATGCATTAGGATTAGAAATTATATACTCAACTATAGTAAAATAAAAAAATGAAATGTGTTTGGTTTGTGTTTTTTTTCTTGCTATTTTCAATATTTTTTATTTTTAAAATTTAGTAAAAAAGAAAAAAATAATTAAAAAATAGGATTTTATTATTTTTATTATTCCCTTTGAAAGAAATTAAAAATGAAAATGTGAATCAAACCTCTTTAAAAATTAGTGTAATGTATGAAGATATATTGATGATTGAAATTGATGGTTAGTTGAAATGCATGTAGAATGTGGAGTGAGGTTTATACTCTTATAATTATTTAATAAAAATAAGGACAAGACTTTATTTAAAAAGTTAAAAAATATAAAAAATATAGATTTTTCAAATAAGAATATATAATAACGGTAAAAGAAAAATTGAAAAAAGTTGAAGTTAAAATAATATCAATCTTATTTTAAAACATAGATAAATGTGTTATAGTTTTTTGTTAAAATTTGGGAGGTGAGGGGGCATATGAAATTTGGGAGTGGTCAACTAATAATAATTATATATTTGTTATAATAATTTTAAGTTTAGAGAGATAATTGCTGCCTTTAATAAATATGAGTCTTCACTCCTGATATTAAATGTTATAAATATAATTACAGATGATATTTATACGTAATTATAGATTTCATATTGTATATGATAAATTTTAAATGTCGCAACCCTATTATTACTATAAATTAAATGGTCATCAAATTAATCTCAAATTTAATAAAAATTTTGCTATTTAATCCACCTATATGATACATTTGTTAATTTAAAATACCAATTAAATGATTAAAGGAGAAGATTTGAAACATATTTGTACCCTCTTTTTTTGGGTCATGTTTACTTTATACCATAGTTATAAAAATCGAACCGGCCATCGAACCGATCAGCTTACGGAGTCATGGAGTCAAGGGTTCAACCGTTGAGTCACAGGTTGAACCGCAGAACCGGTTTCAAATACATACAAACATAAATTATGAAAAACTTGATATTAAAACTTAAATACATGACTCTTTTCCATGAAGACTTGTGCCTCTTTTCTACTCTTGTGCCTGATCTTGGAGAGCCCATTGATATAGTCTCTTCATAACTAAGGTAAAATAACCTAAAAAAAATGCCCAATTTTACATATTCATTCAGGAATCAGATGAATGACATATGAAAATTAAGTAAACAATGTCACTCAAGGCACACAATCAAATGATTCAAATCAAATAATATAAAAAGAAGTGTCTCTTAGGTAACACAAAAGAGCCATGATGAAACCTTTTCTAATGGGTGAGAGCACCAAGTAACTCATTGTTATCACACAGCAAACACTCAGTTGCAATAACAATTAGCCTAATAAATTGAATTTTGCATCTACTCTAAAAGCAACAAAGCAATCTAGAAGCCTTTCAATTACCAATAAGAAAATGAAGCAAACTATCAATAATGTTTTGGGAAAAATTTTATAAGGTTCTAAATTTTGATCTACTGCAGAAGTTATAAAACAGTTTCCATGAAGATTGTAATGGCATAACAATAAAACATTTATATGATTAATAATCTTCTGAGTAGAAATTGATGCATCAGTAGTTGATGCTTCTTGTTTCTGAGATGATGCATCAGTAGCAAACAATATAATAACATTCATAACACCACCTGAACATTCATAACAGCAAACAAATCCAACATACAACAATAGGCAACCACATAAACATGTATATAAACAGATGCATTCACTTAATAGCACATAAGTAAGTAAATCCTACTTGTTTAAAGCTGAGAATTGAATATAGATAGAGGGGACTGGCTTGGAAACTTCAACTCATTCCTTGTCTCCTTCCTCAGCGTCTCCTCCTTCTTGTCTCGGCGGTAGTGGCGGGCGGAACTCCAGGAGAACTGGTGGCCGCAGTAGCAACAAGATAGCGGCTTCACCCTCTTCTTCTTTTGGGCCACTCACACACGCACAATGGGTGAACTTTTCGTCTTCCTCCTCTTTTCTTTTAGCCGGCAGTACTCCTGAGGACAGAGGCGCCGGCGCCGGCGCTGGCTTTAGTTGGCCAACGGGGACGGCGACAGCCGCAGAGTGAGAGCGACGGCTCGCGGCGACGGCAGCAGGGAAGCCGGCGGTGGTGATTCGGTGACACCGTGACAGAGCTCAGGTTTTGGGGGGCCTCTGTCGCAGAGTGAGAGCGACGGCTCCAACGTGTCGACGGAGAGTGAGAGCCACGAAGGGGAAGACGACGGTGGTTAAGCAAGGCGGACGGACGGGGGAAGACGGCAGAACTGCAGAAGGGTTTGGCCGTTTGGGTGGTGTGGGGCTGTGGGCAACTCGTTTAGGATTTTGGGGGGTGTGGGCACAGCCGCAGTTGAGGTTAGGGTTAGGTCATTAGGGATATTTTTTAGGGTTTCAGTAAATGAAACGAGCCGTTTGGCTTTTTTTTTTTTTTTAATAAATATATGAGCCGGTCCGGTTTTCAAAAATCGGCCGAGTCACCGATTTTATACTGAACCGGCCGGTTTAATCCGGTTCTTATCGATTTGTGTGCATTTCGGATCTCTGAGGTGATTCGGACCGATTAGAGATCCGGATCCCAGTTGAACTGGTCCGACCGGCCAGTTTGTTCGGGTTCTTACAACTATGCTTTATACCTCTGATTGAAACTTTGATATATTTTTGGTATTGTTCTTTATATCTTTTTGGCATTAACGTTTTTGGGTTGTTGATTTACATTTGGTAAAACCCACTCAGTGCAACATTTGGCCAAAAAACCACAGATTCCATTTTAGCCATTTACTTCACTTCAAGCCGAGCCGAGCTATTCAAGCCATCCATTGGAGCTGGTGGGCTCAAGGTCAATCATGTTCCAATCACGTGCTTGAACATTCTTTATATCACATCTATACCTTATCACAATTTTTCTCTCTCTGTATAAAGATGGTTATGTACCTAATAATTGTCCTTCAAATCATCTACACCTCTATTTTACCAACATGAATTCTCAATATATTGGATAGTTATCATGTTAGTAGAAGTAAATATGACATGTATTATTCATATGAGATATTACTCTTATAAATGAATAGTTTTATTAGTTTTATATTTTTGGATGAGTGTATATATATATATTTATCCAAATTAATTAAGGGGACAATTTTGTAGTATAAAATATAGCATACTTGGAATTTAATTGCATGCACAATATGTGCTTAGGCTAGCAAGATCAACCTAATTGAAATGGTACTATAATTTTTCTTAATTTTTTTTCAAATTTATCCCTTTAATTTGCACTCTCTATAGGTTAAGAATCTAATTGAGTAAAGACTAAGATACCTAAAAGAAGTGGAACAAAATTAAGCATTTAAGTAATGGAGATGACACCATACGATATAAAAATTGATTTCATGCAATAGGTCAAGAATCTCATCTCGAACCCAATATTACCCAATATTAAACATAAATATTTAAAATATTTTTTGTGTGTGTTTTATGTGAGGTTTGAAACAAAAAACCTCTTATAATGAGAGAGAATTTAATATTATATGAGTTACGAAAAACTTACAGCTCATTTGTGTTTTTTGTTATAATTAATGATTTGTAAACATTTTTTTAAATACTCCGTATGTATAAATTAAACTAATACTGTTTGAGTACTCTTGACCATATGTAAACTGGTGTAAAGTTTATTAAATTGAAAAAAAAAATCAAATTAAACTGATTGAACAAGTCTTTTACACAATTTTCTTTTCACATGATAGTAGTCTCAAGAATAAGGTTGGAGACTAAATTTGAAGTAGGCTTTAATTTAATTTGTTATTTGTTTTATTAATTTAATTTATTTGACATGGCCTTTGTTTAGACTTTCAGACAAAATTCATTCTTATATACATTTGTTTTTCAACCGAATACTTTTTTTTAGTTTTTTCACAAGAATATTCTTTTGGTAGAAAAATTAAGGAAGTAAAACACAAAATATAATTTGACCACTTGATGTATATGAGAGGAATTCATTTGCAACTAAATTTTGGTCAACAAATTAAAGAGTTGTCCATGACTATTAGAATAAAATAGCATGCATTCAATCGTTTGTAGAGTTGTAACTAAATTTGAATTGAGCTGTCAAATTGGTATCTACGAAAAGAGTGTATGGACAGTAAAATCATTAAAATATTTGGTTAGCTTGATTTTAAAATTGTGCTCAAGAATTATGTATATCCTCTTTTTTTAAAAAAAAAAAAAAATTAAAACCTTCTTACTCTACAAGAAATTTTTATACTATTATATTTCTTAGCTCTTACTATTTCTTCTTCCACTGTCCGGCACATATATACTTGGACAACACTAAACAAAAATTATTTAAAAAATAGAGATATAACAGAATTTTGGTTAGACTTTTGTTGTCAAAATAAATAAGATAATATTGTCTAAATAAGTAAATAACCAGAATTTTGTCAAAAGTTTATTGCCAAAATAAAAATGGCATATTATTATTACATATTTTTAGAAAAGATTCTGATCAAAATTTTAAAGTAAACATTTATGCCTCTGGCTTGATATAAATGGAATAAAAATTGAATCAGATACAGCCTTGCTAGTTGCTCTAATTTGAACACTCAATAATTATGAGAATATTGCAGGATCAACATACATATTAAATAAAGAAATTATATAGTGAAGTACATTATTATATTTTCTATATTCTATTTAAATATTATAAGAACTAATATATAATGTTGCATGCATTCAGACCACGATCGATGAAGGTTCTTCCCAAATCTCAATATATTAATTGGCATCATCAGAAAATAAAGTTTAATAGCTAGCACAACAAAAATATCAAGATTCTTATATTCTGATTTGTTTTTATTAGCGGATAGAAATTAGAGAACATGTGCTTATGTTGGTGCTATATTACTATGTTTCTTCTGTCTCCCAATATGAATTGAATGTGTGGGTGCTATCGTGGATTATGATTCGGTGTGTTTTGATGTAGAAATTTAACAGATCAAAGAAATCGTGTGTACCTTTAATTTGATGAGAGATTGGCTTCTTAATTAATTAACACTAATAATAATTAATTCGATGATTGCAAAGGTAGGTGACAGACCTTTAATTAACACCGGCCGCTGGTTTATTTTGGTGAAACTTAATCTCTTAGCAATATATAAATGGGAGAATTACTGACTCTCACAGAGATTAAATTATTAAAAAAAAATTTATATAAAAATTATTAAGAAGAATCAATTTATATAATATTTAAGGAGAATGAATAAATCTTCTTTTAAAGACATAAACATATTTTTAGATTAATTACACATTTATTATTTTTTGAATATTTTTCTCTAATTACCTATTATACTCAATTTTAATTATACACATGTATTTTAACCAAATTTTTTTTTGTTGCTGCTAACTACCATTTCATTATTATGATAAGACGTAAAATTATTCTTTCATTAAATTTTGTTATTTATTTATAATTTTTCAATTTAAAATTACTGCTTTTGAAACAAAAATTTAAAAGGAATTAGTTTGTTACCACTAAATTTTTGTATTAAAAATTACTATCTCTAAATTTGCTAATATTAAAAATTATTTATTATTTTAATAATTATTTATAATTACTGCCTCTAAATTATTTAGCAAATTTAGAGGCAGTAATTATAAATAACTTTTTGTGACAATAATGTAGATGCAATAATTATTAACATTTAATTAAAATTTTTATAAATAATATTAACCTATTTTAATAATTTTTAATAATACCAAATTTATAGGCAACGATTTTTAATACAAAAAGTTAGTCACAACAGATTAGTTACTTTTAAATTTTAGTTTAAAAAACAGTAATTTTAAATTGAAAAAATTATAATAAATAATAAAATTCAAATTAGACTAATTATACATCTTATCATAAGAATGATAAAAGACTTGAAGTTAAAATTATATAATTTATTAACAGTAAAATGGTAGTTAGCAACAACAAATTTTCTTTTGCTATAAATGAAGGTGTATAATTAAAACGGAGTATAATAATAAGTAATTACTAATTAGAGAAAAAAATGTTTAAAACAGAATAAATATATAATTAATTTAAGGATATGTTGTCTCTTTCAAAAAAAAATTTGATCATTCTCCTTAAATATTACATAAACTGATCCTTCTTAATAATTTTTATATAAAAAGATCATCTTTAATCATTTAATCTCCCTAGTGATCCTTTAGAGTAATTCTCCCTATATAAATTTGTAATTAGTTTGATCTTTGATGTGTTATATATCATATCATGTCATTTTTTACATTTAAATATTATAGCTTTAAAAATATAAATAAATACGATATATTTTGATTAATATCTGAATTTTCTAATAATTGAAAAACTTTATTTTTAACATAATATATAATATATATGATTGAATAATTAGATTAAAAAAATTCATATATAATACATATAAAATTATTTAATTAATGATGTAAATCACTTATTTAGTTCATATACAATTAAATAGATTGTCTGCACCAAAATAATATCTAACTTTTCAATTGTATCATATAATAGTCTTAGGAAAAAAAAGAACACCACTTTGGTCTTCAACCCTCTTTTGTCAGATTAACCATTCGTCACGTATACGCTTTGAATTTGCTTTAATTTTGTTTGATTAATTTGATCCTGTTATCATTAATTTTTCTTTCCTCTATGGTTTGTTCTCAGCAAGTCAATCCCCATCTATGATAGGATAGAATTGAGAAATTAGAGTAAAATTAGAAAAAAAATAGGAAAGAACTAGAAGAATTAGAGAGAAATTTCATAAGGAAGTGAGAGTGATAACAATTTTATTGATAATTTGCATGATTGAGTACATATTTTCTTTTATTATTTATAGTAAAATACTTACTTTTTAGATCATTCTAAATATTACTCTAAATGGGTTATAAGCCCTATCTATATATGTATCATTACCCAACCCTTCAAAACAACCTTGTTCTTAAGGTTGGAAAAAAAATTTTTTTTTTTACTACAATTAATAAAATTGTAAATCCTAATTACCATTACTAAAATTAATAGGTAATTCTATACTACTGCTTAAAAATAAAATGGACCACTAGGATTCCATTCATAAAATTGTAACCCATCAACTCCAAATAACCAATCCATTTTTGTTGAAAAAAATTGGAGTTGGTCCAAAAATGTTGCTCTCCTCAAGTTTAGTGGATCTGAGATAAAAAAATTCATTAATCCATTTAGTTTGGGCTTGAGAAACTTGGTTAAGGCCCAAAAGAACACCAAACCTAATTGCCTCAAATTTTTTCTTCTTCATTGTCATCGTAGCATCTCCAATGGCAGCCTCCACCGTCCTTGTGCCAGCCACTGGTTCATCCAAAATGAAGAATGGCACCTCTTGGACGCCATTTCTGCAGCCGGTACATAGCTGCTTCTTCCACTAACCATGCCTTCGCCCCACTGCCAACAACCGCGACTCCACTCTTCTCTCTCGCCGTTGCGAGTCCATGGGAGTACGGCCACTAAGAGGGGCGGCAGCGTCAGAGAGACAAACCGCCTCAACCGCCGAGCCCGGAGACCAATAGTAATCGTGGCGGTTTCGTCTTCTACCGTCGTGGCTCCGTCTTCCATAATAGCGGCCATTCGCTTTCCCTTCGCGAAGGCGCCGCTCTCGGCGTTGGGCGATGCTCCACCCGCGACGTCACCATCAGAGCCACCGTAGCTTTGATCTGTAGTCTCTCCGCTTTTGGGATGGCCAGCTTCGTTCAATGCCATATGATGGTCGGCTTCCATTTTCCCCTTCGCGACGGCGCCGTGCTCGGCGCCGCTGTCAAGCCCGGTCGCCGCGTCCCTCACCTTCTCTGACCTGTGCGATGTAGCTGCCGCCAAGACCACTGTGGATGTCAGTTCGCCCTTTCCCTCCGCAAGCAATGTCAGATCCGGCGGTTCTGGTGGTGGCCGATACACCGCCTCTGTCTTTGTCATTCCAAGAGCTGCCTCCATGCTCGTGTTCGGTGCATTCCGATCAACTTCCCCAATCTCTGCATCTGGTAAGAACCTTTGGATTTGAATTGCTGTAACTGGAGATCGATTGTGTGATCGAATTTCTGGATTATTGTACTCTAAACTTCTGATATGGCTTTGGCTCTGAACTTCCGAATTTGTGATCTGGATATGTAATTTTGAATCTAAAATTTGTTGTTGTTGGAATTGGATTGCTGCTTTTGGAGTTGAAATTGTAGTCGTTTGATCTGGAATTGATGTTGATTTTGCTTCTTGTTGCTGCAATTGAAATTCCAATTCTGATTCATCTTCTTCTATTATTTTTATGTGTGTCTGAATTTGAGCTTGAATATGATCTAGATCTGGAATTTTTACTGCCTCTGAAATTTTGTTTGATGAGCTTCTCTGGATCTGGATCTGGATTTGAGATGATAGTTGTGGTTTTGAAAATTCTGCAATTGGATTCATCCATCTTTGCTAATAAAATTTTGCTAAACAGAATGCATCCCAGAGATTTTGAGGATCATCAAAAATAATTTCTCTATGAATGAAAGTATGTAATCCATTTAGAAAATACTGCAAAATTTCAGAATCATTCAAATTCAAGCTTTGAACACAATGAACAAAATCTGAAAAATATTCACCCACACTTCCAAATTGCTCCATTAGAAATGAGATCGCCCTAAACTATCATAAAAAGAAGAATGATGGCCAATGAAAGCACCAAATGATAGAAGTAAAAACTCCTATAGGATAGAATTGAGAAATTAGAGGAAAATTAGGAAGGAGATAGGGAAGAACTAGAAGAATTAGAGAGAAATTCCATAAGGAAGTGAGAGTGATAACAATTTCATTGATAATTTGCATGATTAAGTACATATTTTCCTTTACTATTTATAGTAAAATACCTACTTTCTAGATCATTCTAAATATTACTCTAAATGGGTTATAAGCCCATATATATATATATATATATATAT
>JASCZI010241733.1:2150-12662 GCA_036250425.1 Stylosanthes scabra
ATGTTAAATTGGGGATTTTTCAATTCTTTGCATTATTATTTTTATGGTTTTTCTCCTAGAAAATCTATTTTTTGTTTTTAATTTTTTTTTTCATTTTTAGTGAATCAAATCCAAAGGCTAAATGTGTGGATTTTTCATCCAATCATATCAGATGAAAATTGTTCAAATTTAATTGAAATTTTGCTCAAATCTGATAAGATCTGTGCACAATAATCTATTTGTTATACATTAATTTAGTGTCTTTTATATTAGCTTTGTGGAAAAATGATTTTGACTCCTATATAATTGAAAACAAATAAAAATGAAAAGATTGCCGATATATATATATATCGCCTAATTATTTATGAATTTAAATAAAAAAAATGTTTTTAGAAGAGTAAAAATGAAAATATTTAGATTTTTAATATTCTTAACTAATATTTTCAAAAGACCTATCAGTAAAAAAAATATTTTTTTAGTATCATAGTTGTCACTTGATGTACTTGAATTCATATATTAGTTTACTAGAAAATAAAAGGCGATAGCAAATGAACGTAATTTCTATACTAACATTAATTATTAGAGCAATAGCCAATATATACATGATCAACTGGCTCTATTTTAGCTAAGTAGAAAGGTTTAGGTTGGTTTACATCAGGATTTAGAAAAGAATCTTAATTACAAAATAATAAAGGATTAATCATCATTAAATTTATAATGTTTTAATATATAAACTTGCACTATTTTAATTTATAGGTGATTAGACTTTGATTTTCAGGAATTTGTGCCAACTCCGAGAACAACAGGTGTTAATGTACGTAGATTGTCACTTCTACAATTCAAGCCACCAACTTCTACAAATTTCTACGATGAGGGATCCTCTGGCAGCATCAACTCTACCGCAAACAATTAGCTATTGTTTGTTTAGGTTTTGTTTAGGTTTTTTATGTAATAGAATGAACGATTTAGACTTCCTTTTGTCAATACTTCATTTACTTGGTGTGTTTATAACTATGAACAACCTACTTAATGTTTTGGTTAATAGGTTATATATCCTTTGAAGTGTTTCTAACTCTCCACAACCTGCTTCATGTTTTGGCTACATACATGGTGTCTTTTAAATTGTGATGATTGCATATATACTCTATAATATTAATTATGAAATGTTATAAGTGAAACAGTCCTAAATTTATAAAATATCAAATTACCATGAGCATGTCCACCTAAAAACTACCACATTGTCCACGTTTTAGGCTATATTTGTCAAAATTCAATTCTCTTATGGTTAATTTTGTCGATAAATGATAAAAACTAATGGACAAATTTGTCGATTTTTAATTATTCATGGATATTTTTGTCAAAAGTTTATGAATATAAACAAAAGAAAAATACGAATTCATTCGACAAGGACCTTTCACTCAAGAGACATAACTAAGATATATTTTTTGTTAATTAAAAATTTTTAATTTTCCTAAAACACATACCGAAACAAACATATTAAACCCTAATCCCTAATTCTACATCACTTACAATATATTAAATCCTATACAAATTAGTAAGCAAAAAATTGACCACAACCACACCCTAATAGTTCTGATTTTCCCAGGAATTTTTCTCATCTCCATCGCAATCTTCATGTCAATCTCACGAATCCCTCCTAACTGAGCAGTGTCTTTGTCTTCTATGTCAAGCATAGCACATGACTTCTCATTAGTTCTTTCAATGGAAGCTCATGCCAAACCCTCTAAGCTTCTATCAATTTTATCCACCCACACAAAATACTTATATTCCATAGTCTACATTGGAAGGATTTTGGGTTAGAAGCAGCTTAGAAAGAGATACCGATTAAAAATAACTCAAACAAGAACATGTATTACCTTTCATAAGGAACAGAAAATGAACCATCTACCAGAATTAGTTAAGATTTTAAATTATACCAGTACCATGCTCTGTCCTGAAAAGCATCTCCCAAGAAGATTTTTCTCTAGATTTCTCGTGGAAGACAAGACACCATCTCCATTGAAGCTTCCACTCAAAGCTCAGGGGTTAATCCTGTTGTGTCTGGACATCTTAGGATTTTCAATTTGGGAAAAAAATTGAAATTGAAGAAGAAAATCAATGAGAAAGATGAGAGAGAAAGAATATATAACGATAACGAACCAAATCACAAGTCATGCCTCCAGTGGCGGAGCCAAGGGGTATCAAAAGTGGCCATGGTCCCCCAAAGTTTTTTAAAAGAAATTAATAGTATAGTTAATTATATTGATTTATTACTAATATTAATCTAATTATTTGTTAATATATATGAAATAATAAAATATTAGTCTAATATTTGTTTTGAGACCAAATAAAATTAATTATTTTTTATTTGTATTCATATTTATTACTTCTAGTATAATTTTATTGCTATTTTTTATATTTAAATGTTTTGATAATTATTTTTTAGAAGTTATATATATATATATTCTTTTTAGACTAGGATTACGGTAACATTAAAACTAAAAATGATTGGTTTAATTTTTTTAAGAGCGAAAAATATGATATGAATTAAATTCTAATTCTTTAACATCTAATTCAGTGATGAGTAATAATTTTGTGAACAGTGCTAAGGAATTAACATTATAGAGCCCTTAGGGAGTCAATAAGTTTTTATCATCCAAAACTGACCAAACTTATCATCTAAAATTAAAACAAGTTAAATCCGAAACTGACCGAATTTATCATCCGACGACCACCACCACCAACAGCACCACCACCACCACAACATCAACAACATCAACACCACCACCACCATCACAACAACCACCTCATCATCACCACTATCACAACAACAATAACACAAAAGAAGAAGCCTGATGGTAGCAGTGGCGATGAGGTAGAAGGAGAAATTGATGCTTTATTTTTATGAAGTATTATGATTAAACATATCTTGAAACTAAAATCTTTATAATGCATTTTCAAACTTTAACTTTTTGTAGATGATAAAAAATTCAACTAAATAATTATTTAATAGACTATATTTTTTTCCGGCCCCTTCATGTAAAATTCCTAATTCTGCCGCTGCATGCTCCACTAAATTCCACATGAAAACCCAGTTCACAGCATTCATGACTCACTTTTGCTATTTTTTCCTAAAAAAATTGATCCGTCAAATATTACTTATTTGTTAGGGTTTTTATCTAAATTAATTAATTAAGAAGTCAACTTTTTTATTCACTGTTATTTACATATGTATTTTTTTTATTCGGTGAAAATAACAATAGCGTATTGCAATTTTAAAATATACACATAAATATTATTAAATATTATTGAGTTGGATCATTTTATTATCTTTAAAGTTGTTCTTCAATCACATTAAGGTATTTTTTTAAATAACTCATAGCAAATTACAGCGGTACTTTCTTTTTAGGGATAAGTATACTTTTAGTCATAAAGGTTTGGTGATAAAATCATTTTAATCACAATCTCTTTTTGTTTAAAATTGGTCACAATCGTTGTAATTTTTTCAAAATGGATTAATTTACGATTTTGCCCCTATTTTTGAAAACAGGTCGATTTTTAAGGGTCTGGACCGGTGAACCGGTGTTTGGGAGACTAAATCATTACCACCATCAATCCACCATCATCACATTTCAACCATCACCACCATTAATATCAACCCCTAATTTTTACCAGCAATTTAAAATCAATAATTATTAATTAAATCAGCAACTCAACAATTATTATTATTATTTAATTTAAAAAAAATTGAAACAGATCTAAAAATAGCACAACGGAGCAGCAGCTCCAATGGCAGCAACAACCACCATTTTCAGCAACCAGAACAAGGCGGTGGTGGCAAAGTGGCTAATTGACCATGGCGGCGGTTGTGGCTCTAGAACCGCAGCTTGGAACGGTGGCTTCCTCAGGCACGGCGGCTTCTAGCAATAGCGGCGGCAGAGAGCTCGACGACAACGGAGGCAACCCTAAGTCCTCCTCTTCCCGTCGTTCTTCCTCTCTCTTTCTCTGTTCTCCAGCAACGACGACGCAATGACGACGGGATGGCGATGAGGCACGCACGGCGCCGATAGAGGAAGCTTCGCCGGTGGTAGCAACTCTGAGTTGTGGCAGCGGCAACGACGAGAGCTCCTTCTTCCCTCTTCTCCGCCGCGTCTCTCCCTCTCTTCGTGTGTCTATCTCTGTCCTTCACTTCATCTTTTTCTCTCTCTTCACGACAACTGCGCGACGGCTCTCTTTTCTTTTTGCAGGCACCGTCGTCCTTTATTTCTCCCTCTCTTCCCTTCCGCCTCTCTTTCTTCTTCTTGATGATGATGATGATGATGATATTATTATTATTATTATAAAATTGACTTGATTCGATTTTCAGTGAACCGACCGGTTTGAAACAAAAAAGAATAAGTTGGTGTGGTAAATTAGTGATATATAAGAGGGAAGAGGGGTAAAAATGTCAATTCATCCCATTTTAATATAAATTACAACGTTTGTGATTAATTTTTTGCCTAAAATATATTTATAACTAAATTGATTTTTCAGTTAAACCTTTATGACCAAAATCATAATTATTCCCTTTTTTTTTGTTTAAAATTAAAACACGAAGAAACCTATTTATCTGCAATGTCATCTAAGCGATGCCCACTATTTGCCGTACATTTTGTTGTTCTAGTTCACAGTTAACTAATAATATTTAAAATTATTGTATTAGTTATTTTATTAAAAAGGGTATGCTACTGATTACAAATATTGATCAAAATAAATTAAAATCACTAATTCTCTAACTTTTCTTAATTTATATAATTAATTTTTTTTATTATTTTAAATTAATTAATTATTAAAGAAATCAAATTAGTCTAAGATTTATCAATTTTCAACAATTTGCTTGCCATTAGTTTTTGTCATGACTGGTTTAATGGCCGATGCACAGAAATCATTAGAATCGTATAATGTACATAAGCTAACATGATATAATCATAATAAAAAAATTTTTGGTGAGATTCCAAAGTTACTTTATTTAAGTTAACATTTATAATTTTATATATATAACATTCGTAATTACATGCTTATATTATGTATTTGTTTAAATACAAATAATTAATGAATGTAAACAAAAGTTAAATAAACAAGTCATACTACCTAACTATACTATTAAATATTTTTCTATATATATATAGATCACAACCATGATTAGTATTAGTTGCACACTCTTCAATAGCTTAATTAGAAAAAAAAAATTATTACATGAAAATATATAACCACATTTATAGCTCACAAGAAAAAGAGCTTTTTACAAACATACATATCATACAAGCATACCGTTTTCTAAACCAAAATAACCATAAAAACTACAAAATAAGTATATTTATTCCAAACCAACCACACCTTATTATGCAGTACAAAGTTCAAATTCATATATCAATAATACTACACATATAAGTATATTAGCAACCAAGTCCCAACCAAGTCCCTTTTGCCCACTCTCAGTAGCCGCGTGCAATACACGCGAAACCGCTCACTTTCACCACTCAAAAAACACGCGCCCATTAACCTGTAAAACCATTTCGAAAAACACAATGCCTCTCCTTCTTCTCGTTTCATTTTCCATTCTGCTCCCATTTTCCAAAAACCAACGCTACATCCAAAATCAAAGCGGAATCAAAGAACACCAAAAGACGAGTTCGAAGCTTACTCAGACAAAAACAAGAGGATCAAAGCGGATAAGCAGAAACAAGAGGATCAAACCGGAAATGAGCACTATAATGAAAGATCGCGACAAAAAAACAGTAACAAGTCAAGAAAAATCAAGGTTAGTGTAAAGTTCTTTCCTTTTGGTTTGGTTTAGTTAGGGTTTTGAAGTTTCTGCATTGTACATTCGTCTTCTCTGTGACTAGGGCTTACGTTCTCCCCACATTTCGTTGTTTCGTTGTTGACGAAGTTGCTTGTTTATCATTCGAACTATCAACTAAATCCGTTTCTGATTAAGTGTTTAGGGTTTATGGTTAAAATGACATTGCTTGTATGTGATTCGATTCAAGTATGAAATCCAGTTCGGATTAAGTGTTTAGGGTTTAGGGTATTGGGATAAACATAATTTTGTTAGTTAAGGCTTACATCCTCTACAATGTCATTGCTTCACGAAGTTGACTGTTAACTATTCTAGCCCTAGCTTCATTTGATTCGGTTAACGTATAAAATCCGGTTCGGATTAATGTGTATAATGTACTAGGTTAACATGAAACATGGTGAAGGAAAGCGTTTCAAAGAAAGGGAAGGTTGTAAGCAAGTCGAGCAAACCAAGGAAGGATGGCAAGCCAAAGAACGATGTAAGTATCTTCAATTGTTTTTTTCAATTCGTTCTGTTTTTTACCTCAAAGCATTAACATCTGGTTCTCAAAAACTTGATTGCAGCAAGGTCATGAATTTAGATGTATACCTAAAACGGTTGCAGGAATATTCCGCGAATACTTGGATAACACTACAAGAAACATGGAGGATACTGGCGGATTTACCGTCCGAATTAGTGGCGGAAGATTCCGGTGGATTTTGCGAGGAGTTTTCCGGCGATTTTGCTGGCAGTTTTACTTAATCCGCCGGTAAATTCGCCGGAAACTTTTAGCGGGGTTTTTGAATTCGCGGATGCTAGTGTTACCGGCGGATTTTCCGTCCAAAAAATCCCCCGATAAGTTGTTAAGTGGAACGCGGTGTTTTTGCCTCTGAGCAACTCATTACCGGCGGATTTTTCTGCCGCAAAATCCGCCGGTAACGGTGAAGACTAGGTCATGTAAGTTGGCCTCATCGCACAGCCCCCATTCGAACCTACTTCCTCAATCTCTTCCCCAAATCCGCCATCGCCGCGAAATCCGCCATCGCCGCCCCCTTTCCCTTTCTGGACCGTTGTCGACGGTTCCCTTGACGGCGGAAGGCACCGCATTTGGCCCCTGCGCTGCTCGTCCGTGAAGAAGCCGCAGTTCTCCGTCGTCCTTGCTGGAAGCCCATCCCCGCCGTCACTGCGCCTCCGCTTCGCCGTGTCTCCGCCGTTCAGCTGCGGGGGACCTCTTCTGCGTGACCACCGGCCTTCGTCGACAGAGTCGCTGCTGTCACCGTCGCGAGTCCCGGCAGCCACATTTGCCAAGCCGCCACTGCCATCAACACCGAACTAGGTTAGCTTTTTTTTTTTTTTTGAAAAAAATATAATTTATTTATTTATTTAATTATTTATGTTTTTGAATTAAATTTATTTATTTATTTTTTAACCAAAAAAAAAAGAGAATGATCAGGGATTCCATTTTATGCATGCCATTAGACTTGTTAATTGTTGTTGTTGTTGTAAATTGTTGACTAGTAAATTAAATTAAAGTGTAAATTGTTGTTGTTGTAAATTGTTAACAAAAAAAAAGAATGATTAGGGATTCCATATTTATTTTAAAATACATCTTCATATGGTTGCATATCATAGAGTCATAAAAGTTGAATTAAGACTAGAGACTTTCTCTTAACACTGAACTTGTTTAGCCTCAAAGGAAAGTAACAAGGAGCTCATTTTGTTTGATGGCAGTGAGTTAAGGCAGAAATCTATTTACTACTAAACAAGTAAATTGCAATAGCATCTATTGACTTGTCTACTGGTAAATAGATTGTTGTTACTGCAATTTACCTATAAAATCCATAAATAATATTGCATAAGAAAAAAAAGATGTTATTAATTACCGATAGAACAATTATGTTATTGATTTCAGAAATAATATATGTATTAAGACATTGTTTTATGATGAGATATTTTACTTTCATTTTTGTTCTCATAATAATAGTATTAAGCAAAAGGTGATGTTGATTGGAAAAAAGAAAGAGAGTCATAGAGGAATTAATAATATGTGGAAGGAGATGAAGTTAGAGAAATAGGAAGATGGATGTTTTATGGTAAGATTGATTGATTTAGGAATTTATATATGTATTATTGATTTACCTAAGCCATTATTTATAGGGAACAATCCAATCTTAGCTTGGGTTATTAATTAGTCGTTGCCTTTACCCCACCAACTTTAGTTATTTATGCATATATATAAAGCTAAGTAAGGATCCATTATTGAATCTTTCATCATAACTGACATTTTAACCACTTCTTATATGCTATGATATTTTAGGATATTAGTATTTAGTAGATGAATCATTAAATTAAAACGTGGTTCTATATATATATTTACTTTCATTTTTCCGTAAGAAGATCATTCAATTATATATAATCATTGATATATAAATCAGATGAAATAATTATGTTTACATTGGTAATGTTTATTTTAATTCAAAATTTGTTCAATAATACCGTTACTGACTCGACCTCTTGTTTATGTTTTTTTTGTGTCATTTCTTTTCCTTGTTTAGGGTAATTGGCTTTCTGGTTTGGTTTGGTCACTCACCATCATTCATGCTTGAGGACCTTGTGGCGATTGTGTTTGTGACATCGAGGTTGGTCTCCTGTATTATACTTTGTTGAAATTATTTTATTGTGTTGTAGAGACTTAAGTTTTCCTAGGCTAGATTTGTAGATGGAGCTAGGAGAAGGTGGCCTAGTGGCGCCTTCTCGACCCTTGTTTGCTGGAAAATTGCGGAGTAATAAGGGGTGCGCATTAGAATGGCTAGGATTTGATGATGTGATGCTTGCTATGGTTTGTATGCTGAAAGTTGTTTTGAATAAATAGAAATTTGTATCTCTATAACTTTTTTTATTATAATTGGTTTGAGATAATTAATAAAATTGATCAGTGGATGCTCATAAATACAAAGGAAACTCTGCCGAAATTTCATAAAATTGATCATTGGATGCTATGGTATATGATCGTGTGTTTGTCTTGATTGATTCGTAGGTAGGGTGTCATACAATGATTCCGATTAGTCGCTTGTGGATGTATGATAGGGATAACTACCAACGGGGGGGCATAAAACCTGAGTTCTTCCAGGGAGTTGACGATTTCGTTAAGGTTGTGTTTAACATAGACCCGTACAAGTCAGAAGGGGTTTCTAGGTATCCTTGCTCAAAGTGTCGACTTTGAAAGTATTTAAGTCCTTCTGAGATAACTTTCCACTTGTACCGTAACGGATTCATGCCGACGTATTGGATTTGGAGTGAACATGGGGAGACTGACGAGTTGGGTGTTAATTGTAATGAACCAGCAACGAACATGGAACAAGGAAAATCTAGAGTTTTTGAGGCAGATAGAAACCGGGTGGGAGATGTAAACTGGGAGGATAATCACGAACACTATGATGAGATGATACACGATGTCTTTGGGATTGACAATATGGAAACTGGTAATGAAGAAGAGCCTAATCCGGAAGCTGCCAGGTTTTATTCCTTACTAGAATCTGCCAAAGAACCACTTTTTAAGGGTTGTGTGTACTCTAAGTTATCCACCTGTGTTCGAATGATGAGCATTAAGTCTGAATCAAACCATACACAAGAGTCCTTTGATAAGTGGGCCACGTATTTTAGTGAACTAGTGGCTGCCGGATCTTCAGATTACCCTAAAACTCACTACGAGGCGAAGAAGTTAGTATCAAAATTGGGATTAAACAGCGTTAAGATTGATTGTTGCTCAAATAGTTGTATGTTGTATTTCAAGGATGATGCAGACCTCGAATCTTGTAAGTTCTGTGGGGCACCTCGGTACAAGGAAGAGAGAAGGAGGTTGGGAAAGCGAAGGTTAAAGAGAGTTCCGATAAAACGAATGCATTACTTGCCAATTATCCCTAGACTTAAAAGGTTGTATGCTTCTATGAGTTCAGCGCCTCATATGACATGGCATAGCGAGAACAAGAGAGATGATGGAATTATGACGCATCCATCCCACGGGGAGGGTTGGAGACACCTTGATGAGGTTCATCCATCATTTGCGAATGAGCCTAGGAATGTCAGTTTGGGGCTTTGTTCTGATGGTTTTGCACCAAACACCAATTTTGGAAACACTTATTCCTGCTTGCCCATTGTAGTTACACCGTACAATCTGCCTCCTGAAATGTGCATGAAGGAACCTTATGTGTTTCTAAATTGTGTGATACCTTGTCCTGGTAACCCTAAAGTTAAAATCGATGTGTTCTTGCAACCGTTAGTGGATGAGTTGATGGAGTTGTGGGAAGTTGGTGTCGAAACCTATGATATATCAACAAAAAGTAACTTTCGAATGCGTGCATCGTTGATGTGACTTTCCTGCATACGGAATGCTCTCTGGTTGGTCCACGCAGGGTCGATTGGCATGTCCTATTTGTTTAGAAGACACCAAGTCATTTTGGTTGAACAATGGGGGTAAAAACTCTTGGTTTGATTGTCACAGAAGGTTCTTGGAGGTAGATCATGCCTTCCGGCAGAATAAGGTCTCCTTTACGAGGAATAGAACTGAGACAGATGAGGCTCCCTATCGGTTGGTAGGGATTGATGTATTGAATAGGGTCAGGAGCATATCTAGGATTACAGATAACGGGAGTTTGGCGAGACCTGCTGGGTATGGTAGAGAGCACAACTGGTCGAAGCAAAGTATCTTCTGGACG